>JZKD02S0463353.1:213999-228028 GCA_000966675.3 Picea glauca | reverse complement strand
AACTAGTTGGAGTGGTTTCTTTGTTGAAGTAAAGCTCTTGGACTTAAATTGTGTCCTGTTTTGCTTCCCTACTTGACAGGGTTTACACATTGAATCTTGGGGCTTTGATATTCTCAAAATATCTCTTATTGCCTCGAGGTTTCTGAGTTTGATTAAGTGGTCAAAGTTTAGATGTCCAAGTCTCCTATGCCATAACCAGCTTTCATCATGTTTTCTTTGATGACATTCTTCTCTATTTTCTTTCAGCACATATACATTATTTTCTATCCTTATGCCTTTGGCCACCACGTGTCCTGAGTTTACAGACTTTATCTTGCATTCCTTGGATGTGAACAACACTTCGCATCCTCTGTCACACATTTGAATTACACTGAGTAGATTATGTTTCAGCCCATCCAGAAGTAGAACATCTTGGGCTTTTCCTTTTCCATTACTTAAGCTCACCATCCCTTTTCCCTTTGTTTTCCCTAGAGCATCATTTCCAAAGGTTACGTTTCCTGATTTTCTTTCACTTAGAGATAGAAAATTACCTTTGTCTCCGGTCATGTGTTTTGAGCATCCACTATCTATATACCAAGGGTTCATTTTTCTTTGAGAGGACAACACTAATCCACACTTGTCACTTTCCTTCTTCTTCCAAAACTTGACATTTTCAGCTGGAGATTTCAAATCTGGCTCATATTCCCTTAGACGGCAGTCAATAGATTTGTGTCTATAGTTATGACAGATGTAGCATTCAATCTCATTGTTCAATAGGTCAAACTTATTGGTCCAACGTTGTCTACTCATTGACTATTGATTATTTCTTGACCTCTTTAGTTGCATGTCCCTAGACTTAATTTGGCAATTGGCAATCAGTGAAGGTTTGTTACTTGGCTACATCATTATTTGTTGTGGCAAGTATTTATTCCTTTTAAATATTAATTTCTCATGTCTAAGACTTAAGGAACAATTTACATCTTTGTGACCAAAGTTAGCACAGTAGAAACAATAGCCATAGAAGAATTATTTGTACCTGGAAAATGGTTGACTTCTTTGAGAAAATCGATTTCTTCCAGACTGATGACGTCGTTCAGTAGTGAGCACATTACTTCTTTGTTCTACATATTCAGATCTGGCATCTTTTACCTTACTTGACCTGGGCGGTTGATTTTCTTCCTTTGTTTCTGTAGGAATTTTATTGTCATTGGTTGTACTTTTGACAAACTTGATGGGTTCTTCATTTCCTGGCTTACCACTACTTGATCACTCTTCATACCCCAAGCCAGTTTTCATCTTTGGATTCCTTTGTTGATTCAGAATGGTGGCCAATCCTTTTGAGGCTTTGATACTTGATAGATTTTGATTATACAAGGCCTGAAACTTCTCCATTTCTTTCCTCATTTTCACTACTTCTTGTTCTAATGCTTCACATCTTGCCTTCTTTTATGATAGATGTTGTTTCAGAATCTCTTCGATTTTCTTTGCCTCTTCCAAATCTACTTTTAGTAGGACAAGGTCTTCATCAGGTTCTTTACCGTCTTTCTCGATTTGTATCAACAATTGTCTTTGCTTTCTGTTCTTGATTCTTAGTCTGTCAATCTCTTCCAGTGCACTGATCGGTTCTCCTTCCATGTCAACCACGGCTTCTTCTTCATCACTCCCTGTGATTTTATTATCATAATCCTCTTTGGACATAAGTATGAAGTCATTTAGTTTATCTTCAATAGGGGAGTCATTTTCTTCATCATCTGAAGGATCATCATCATTGTTTACACACTGAATTTTCTTCTTAAAGTTTTTCTCTTTAAAGAAATTTATGTGTTTGTACTTCTCCTCATCATCACATGTCTGATCCTTTCCTTTGTGGGGACATTTATTTGCAAAATGACCTATCCTACCACAGTTGAAACATTTGAAAGGCAGTTTACCTTTGTATTTGCATGATCCCTTCTTCAATCTCTTCACAAATTTTTCTTCAATTTCATCAGGCTCAGAATCCTCATTCTTGTCTACTTTAAATGATGCTTCTCTGGAGGTAGATTTATCTTTAACTATTCTCATTTCATATGCAGTGAAATTTCCTAGCAGTTGATCAAAACCCAAGGTTTTTAGATCATTAAGTTTTTCTATAGTAGAGACCTTCGGGTTGAACCTATCTGGGAGAGATCTCAAGATTTTATGAACTAAAGAAGGTTCATTAATTGTTTCACCAAGTGCCTTCATTGCATTTACCATTTCTTCTACTCTTAGAAATTATTTTCCAACAATTTCATCTTCCTTCATCTTCAGTTGTTCAAACTGTATTCTGTAGGTTTGAATCTTTGCATCCTTTACTTTCTCATTACCCTCATAGCTGCTAATGAGTTTGTCCCACATTTCTTTGGCAGTTCCTAGGTGCATAAATTTTACAAATTCTGCTTCTGCAGGCCCATTCAAGATAGCATTCATAGCCTTAGCATTGAAGCTAAATTCTAGTTTGTCATCCTTATTAGCTAGCACAAATGGTTTTACATAACCAATATCTACCACATCCCAGACATTTGCACCTAACGACATTATGTAGGTTCTCATTCTAACTTTCCAGAAGGCAAAGTTTATTCCATTAAATAGAGGGGCCTTATTGGTTGAATTTCCTTCATGGCTTCACATGTTTAAGCTATAGGATCTACCCTTAGATAAAAGGGGTTGGCTCTAATACCAATTGTTGGTCAATTGAGAAGGGGGGGGGTGAATCAATTATCAGCGTGCTTAAACAATTATGCTTCTTTTAAAATATTTACAAGGCACTCAATGATGATCACAATAATGAAGGGAAATGAACAATGGCACATTCAACATTAGTCACATATATGAGAAACACAGAGACAAAAATTTCCCAAGGAAACCCATACAAGGTAAAAACCTCTTCTTCTTTATATGATAAGTATTATTTACATTCTTTACATTATCATACATTTGAGCACCAACTCATTGTGAGGCTACAACCTCTGTTTTGCAAGCTGAAACTTGTTGAGAGCACCAACTCTCTATTTTTCTCTAACACCAACTAGAAGGAAGCACCAACTCCCTAGTTTCTCTATCTCCAACTAGAAGGAAGCACCAACTCCCTGGTTTCTCTAGCACCAACTAGAAGGAAGCACCAACTCCCTGTATTCAAGCCCCCACTTGAACCTCTGAGGACATCAGTCCTCCCTAGAACCTCCCAACCACCCTAATTATGAATCTTTGCTACTAAAACTCATTAAAATGATATAATGTTCAACAATGGCTTACCAGGCTCATCACTATTTTCTTGCATTTCATTGCTCCGTCTACCTCACTGGCTTCCTACACACATAACTTGCACTATATGTTCTTATTCCTTTTATGCTCTGTGTGCCATGTCCATTCACTACACGTTTCCTCTTCTGTTCAATTCAGCTGCTGCACTCTCCTCCTTCATGCATGAATTACCTTCAACAACAACAACCACAACCACTTCCAACAACAACAACCACCGCATCTCTTCTCTGTACGACATATTTATAGCTTTTGTTCACCTTGTGCATGAAATGCACGCAATCCCTTTTCATACTCACACCGCATCATTATCCTCAACAACTCAAGTGCTCTGTCTGATCATCATCGTGACTCTTCAGCTTCTCTGGCTATTTTTCCACTCGTTCAGCATCACTATATGTTATGTTGAGATTCCTCAACCTCTCTGGAAGTTGAGACTCTTCGTCTTCTCTGTGACAATCGAGCTCATTCTTTCTATTTCAGTTATGACCTCCAACCCTCATCCAGTTGTCAATTGCCTCTACAAGCATCTTCATCCCTCTTGAAGATTCCCATAGACTCTTCATCTCCTCTGTCAATCACCCTGAAGTGTCTTCAAGTCCTCTGGCAGAAACCATTAGTGGTTTCTAGCAGTTACACTGTGACATGAAATAGTAGCCCTCTGATCTCATTTAGTTTCATCTACACCATTGGATTAGCTCTAAAGGATATTGTCGTGATTTATGCATTTTGCAGTTTCACAATTCAGAGATTCTACGATGAGGCATCTTGACTCTTCATGTTGTGAGATTCAAAAAGGAGCTTGGCTACTCTATCTCCCTCCTCTACGTGACCACAGGCGGTGACCACTGTTTGCACTAAAAGGTTCTACGAACTCATGATCTTCATCAACCCTGATCGACGGTCCACGATCTCGATGAATCAACGATCCAGATATTTTTGCGATCTCGCATCTCGCTGTTCCTTAGATGGAGGATCTCCTCACTCCAAGTCGCGATAGGCGAAGATCCAAAATGGAGTAGGATCAACGGTCCTGATCACACCTTGATCTGACGGCTATGGTTAACTTGCAATTTTTCATATCGTTGTTCCTAAGATGGAGGTTCTTGTCACTCCAAGTCGCGATAGGTGAAGCTCCGAGGTGGAGCTCAGATCAATGGTCCTCGTTCTTGGTGATCTGACGGTCCTGATATTTTTGTGATATCACATCTCGTTGATCCTTAGATGGATATTCTTGTCACTCCAAGTCACGATAGGTGAGACTCCAAAATGGAGTCTTTGTGGTGCTTTGATCTTTTGCCACGCGTCCTCTTGATCAACGATCCATGACTGTCCTCGATGGATGGTTAGGATTCCTTCACAGCTTTGGAGAGTTGGATGACTCTTGGACTTATCCACCTTGCAACTTCACCATATCTAATGGCTATTGATCCTTCATACATACCCCAGATCCTACGGCCCAGATCTTCTTGCGATTTTTCCACTTCGCAATTTCGCTGCTTCGCGATTTCGTTCACCTTCGTGATTTCGCCGCTTCGCGATTTCGTCCACCTTCCGATTTCGTCACTTCATGATTTCGCTGTTCTTGCCATCACTGTTCTTTGCTAACAATCCTCTGCACTATCTCTTTTGAGCTTATTCAAATCTTTATGTACTCATGCCATCTTCATTGTTGTACTTTCCATCAATGACAAGTATTCATTGTTTGTTAAATATTTGCCAACACGTACAAATTGTCGGTGGATAGGGGCTAAGAATTCTACAACCATTTCTCTTTTCAAGAATGTTCTGTGCCACATAATGGACGAAAATTATTTAGGAGGTTCCCCTCTGATCTAGAGGTCTAGCCCAGTCTCCCTTTTCATAAAAACCTTATGTGCTTTAGCCCACCTGGTTTGGTTCTTGGTAAAAGAAAAGAATGCTTGAAACTATATGTCCCCAATGAAAGGATAAGGGTTATCTTCTCTATTTTCTCCCATGATGAAGTTGTGAAGGTATAGCTGACACAGAAAGTATTTCACTTCTTCTTGTTCTCTAAAGAATGAAACATACTCAGAAATAGTGGTGAACCCAATTGGTTTTCCTTCTCTTATATCTTTTATCCTTAGCAACAAATAATGTTCCAATAAAAATAAGGTGTAATTGGTAGCAGGATCCCTACAGGCTACTATATCATAATAGATAGAGAAAATTTCTTTGATTTTCTCCAAAGATTTTTCTAACTGGCCCTATACTTTCTTCACCTTCCCTTGATCTCTGCTTATCTCAACAAAAGTCTCATTCTCTATTGTTTACATGGCTTTAAGTTGTTTGACAACTCTTTTATGCTCTGCCATGGTTACCATTTCATCTCTACTTTGAGTCAGAGCTTGTTGGTATTGCATCAATTATGCCTCCAACCTACTAATAACAACATCATGTTCACGGGACTAAAATGATTCCTCAATATGAACAACCATATCTTTTGTGGTTGGGGCATCTGTCTGGGTCTCTACATAAATTCTCTCTAAAGCAGAAGGAAAATTTGTAGGAAGCACTTCCTCAGGTTGGGTAGTTGTTTCTTCTACTACTGGAATCTCTGTTTGAGTTTCCATTTCATGTGTTTTCAAAGAAATTACTTCTTCATTTTGAACAACTACTTCCATTTCTGCAGGAATCTCTGTTTGAGCTTCCATCTCTGTTGTTCTTTTAGGGGCATGCAACTCTGTCTGTGTTCCAACTTGTCCTCCTAAGAAGTGGGTTCCTTCCTTGTGTTCTAGGCCTTTTGGATTTATTCCTTTCATAGGCCTTATCACCTTTCTCCAATTGTTTCCTTAATTCTTTAATTATTTCTTTGAGTCTACCAACTTTCTACTTTAGTACTTTAATTTTTTTAACCCTTCTCCTCAATAGATTGTTTTACTGTTTCAATTTTTTTATTTTATTGTGGCCTTTGCCTGTTGTTTTCTGTTTATTAGGAATGTCAAGGTTTTCCTCACTTTGATAAACTGATGATTGTTACCTTGTTTCTTCTATGTGCTCTGTATGTTCTATAGGGATGTTTACCTCAGTGTGAGGTTATGGATGTTTTGTATCTTTGGGGAATGTAATCTCTATGCTAGGGAGGTCTAAAGAAGGGCTTGAAGAGGAAGTCGGTTGTTGGTTTTCTTCAAACCTGCTTTTGTATTTGGTGACTGATGTTCCTAAGTTCCCCAGTACTTTATCCATATATACCTCATAAAGTTTGAAGAACTATTATGTAATGCTTTCAAGTGATGACTATGCATTTTCCTGAGTATTTTCCTGTAAGGGTTGTTCTGTCTGTTCAGTTCCCTGAATATTTTTCTGTGAGGGTTGTTTTTCCTGTACAGTTTCCTTGGTTTCTATGGGTTGTGTTATCCTTTTACTTATTCTTCTTTTCACAGTGGAGTTTTCAGAAACAACAAGTGTCCTTTTTCTCTTTTTCTTTGATGTTTCTTCTTGTTGGATGGGGTCTGCCTCAATTTCAGGATGGGGTGATGGAACTTCTATTTGGGAACTGTATCTTCCTACCAAGGTTGTCTCAATTTTAGGTCAGGGTAATGGAAATTCCATTTGGGAATTGCCTCCTTCCTGAGATGTCTCAATTTTAGGCTGGGGTAATGGAACTTCCATTTGGGCACTACCTCCTTCTTCCTGAGCTATCTCAATTCTCCATGAGGGGGTTTCTTCGTGGATTTTGGGTTGTTTGATTTTTAGGGGCCTATAAGCCTTGATCACATCACCCCAATTTATTTGAGTTTGGATTAGGGCCCTGTTTACTATTAACTTTACTAGTCCATGGTGAATAATTATGGTGACAGGGTCTTTAGCCTTCCAAGTTCTTGCAACAACTTCATGTAACATGTCATTTAGGAAAAATGACAAATTTATTACTAACCTTTGTTTTAGCGCTGCTAATAATTTGAGGTGGCATGTCTGCAACACATTGTACCTCCCATCAAAGGTGATATACCTTTGTATTACTCCTTCCATCTCCCTCCATGGCTCGCTGAGAGAAGTGGGGTTGAATCCCTGCCCCTTTTTATTGATTTCTTCTCCAGGTTCTACAAAACATCCCACAGCCTCCATGAGAACTGTATACTTACCCGTCCACTGTATTCCTTCATTGGGGAGGCCTGTAACCTCCACTATAATTTCCTTAGTGACTGGAATTTGTATGTCTCGGATCACGGAGAATCCTCTCTACAAGTTATGGAAAAACACTAGCATGATATTTGTGTCATATCCTTGCAATCTGGTGAAATATTTTGTCCACCGCATACGATGTAAAATTTCTCTTTCCTGGTTGGTTACCTATAGTAATGTGGGCTCTCAGCATACACTTCAGTTGCCCATTTCTTCTGTGAATAGATGAGGACAACTATTTTTTCCTGCTACAACTTAGTTCGACCAGCTTTGGAAAAAATATTATCGGAAATAACAAATATCATTAGAACAACAAGTGTATATAAAAATGTGATTTTTCCCATTTATTACAATCATTATGATCTATCGGAAAATTTGCAGAATATCTTCCCCCTCATAAATGGAAAGGTCAACCTCGATCATCAAAATGTACGAGTGTAATAATGTCAGGTAGTTCAAGTGAGGAGTGATTACTACACCATCGCTGCCACCAGGAAAACAATAATTGATATCCTTCAAAATCACTTTAACGGTAATTATGAACAATCATCACTTTGCATGGGAAATTCAAATTGACATACCTGTTGGTAACTATAATTGTTTATTAATTAAAACAATCAAGTGTTACATAAATTGTCAACCCAGGGAAGTCTGTTTATTTCAAAGGAAATCACACACTGTATATGCTCAATCTCAAAAGAAATCCAAAGTTGTAGTAAAAGCTACACTAATCACACCTTGCTTTGAAAAGACTAAAGTTCTACTTTGAATTACAGTAAAAGAAATCTTTCTATTGTAGAATTCAAGATTCAAAGGAAAATAATTATCAGAAGAATCCTAGATTACATTAAGAAACAACAACCTAGGAAAAATGAACCTTTCAACAAACTGCAAAAGAAAAGACTAACTATTCTGTAACAGAGAACAATACCCTATTCCCCAAAGTAGGAATCTTTAGCACCTATCTCTGACTATCACACTTTCATAAACTCATTCTGCAAACAAAATTACCAATCAAAATGATCAACAATTACCTAGGAATGAATTGTATGAAAACGATGTAACAATCAGTTGAAACAGAGTTTCAGCAAAACATAGTTTTAACAAGGTATGAATAAAAAAAATACTAACACACTACAAAAACTAATGGGTGAATCTTGTGAAGAACGTGGGCCCTCTCCTTCTCACAATATTCCCCATAAATGAAATGGAACTAATAAGGAATGCTCAAAATGATCTTTTATTCATCTGTCCAATGTGACAAGTTACAATATCAAGGGTGAACGTGCTCCTTCTTTGTAATTCCCTTTTGGCTAAGCCTTCCATAAATCTCCTTTCCAATGTTGATTTCTCCTCTATTTAAAGAGGAGAATCTTCTTAATACAATTAAGCATAAAATTACATGTGTACATACAAATCCTATTCTTAGTATGATCTAATCTTCTATGCTAGAATAGGATATTTTGATCTGCCATAGCAAAATGTTGTTACAGTGGTTGTAATGGTGCTGGCTTGAGGTACAACTATTGCGGCTAGTGTAACAATTCCTTTAATTATCTTTTATTGTTACTATTGTATCTGAAATATTGTTTCAACATCGCAAATCACAGACTGTTTCAGCAACGGGATTTGAGTACTGTTTGACTGTTTTAGCAACGTGGTCTTCAAGCAACAATGATGGTTGTAATGGTGTTGGTTTGAGGTGCAGTTGTTGCGGTCAGTGTAACAGCTCCTTTAATTATCTTTTCTTGTTACTGGTGTATGTGAAATAATGTTTCAGCATTGCAAATCACGGACTGTTTCAGCAACGGGATTTGTGTAATGTTTGACTGTTTCAACAACGTGGTCTTCAAGAAGAAACAATATATTAACTGCAATCTTCAAAGTATTTTAGAAAATATATATTTCTGATTAATGGCTAAGTATGAAAGTAATGTAAAATTACATGTAAAACAAGTTAAACATATAGCAAAGAGAAGAAACGTTATATACCTTTGGAAAAATAGATTAAGGTGATAATGTAAGCTTAAATATGAGTGGGAAAAGGATGTAATGATAGTAAAAAGTATAATAAAAAAGGTACATTATAGGGTCCTAACATCCCCCCCAACTAAAAAGGTTGCATGTCCTCAGGCAACTTCAATCTGAATCATAATCTGGATACTGACTCTGAGCATGCAAATTACTTAAGCAGTAGTTGTAGAAAGTACTATCTGTTGGGGTTCTGAATCCTTGAACATGTTGTAGCCTTTTCCAGGATGTTGCTTCAACCTTCTTGGGAAACCTATGATAAACTTGACACTTCTCTACTGGCATCCACAAAATGGGAAAATGGAACTGATAACCTATCCAATTTTTAGCGCATTGCTAGACACATTTGATGTAACTGAGTACCCGGAAGATTGTTGTCTCAAGATTGGTAGGACTAAAGGGATTGTGCTCCTGCCTTTTCTCAGAAGATTGTTTCCAAAACATGTTATTTTCTTTTAGGGCAGCAGTCTCTGTGGATTTAATAAAATGTTGACAATTCTGAAGTATTGTTTCCTGTAGTTGCCGCATATGTTGAATCATCACTGGTTTCTTCAAAAATTTATAATATTCTGCAACAAAGGTGGCAACGTTATGTGGTTTTGTCCATATCCAGAGGAGACGATTATCTTCATTATGCCTGACAGCTAGAAAATCATTCTGCCACGTAATCTGGTTGGAAAGGAAGGAAGCGAGTGCCCGAATTTGGATATCACCAACAAGAGGATTAAGATTAAGATGTTTGTTCTCAGGAATGGCTTCATTATGAAGATATAACTCACATAGTAGATGTTGATCAATAGTAGAGGCTTCTGCAAAATTTTGAACAAAATATTCTAGTTTGAACACTACATAGGGTCTTCCTTCCTTGATTGATTTCATCTGAAAGAATGCAAGTCGTTCTGTAAGGAAAAGAGAGTATTTTTAGGATGGTTTCCTAGCAGCGATCAATTTTTGTACCAAATCGAACATCAGGAGCAATTTGCTTTTTAACTCCTCATTCTGCTTCTTATGAGCATGGGATTCTTTGCGTGTTTTCTCCAAAGCTTCCCAATTTGAATATATGTGGTTCAGCCAAAGTAGTTTGTGCTCCAGCAAGCTTTTGTCTTGTGTAATAGCAGACTCCTTTTTCCATTTGTTTATTATTACCTGCTCACTCCATGGTTGATTTTGTGTTCTAGCATCAAAAGTGGTAGGCTAAGGTAGAGTCTGAGTGGCTTGTTCCACAAAAGTAGGGGTACTGATCTTGCCAGGAGGGGCAGATTCATCAATAGGTAGAGTTTGGGTAGCTTTACTAATAAAAACATGAGCTTCGAATTTAACAGTTGTTGTAGGCCAGGGTTCCTGTAGATTAGCTTTGCTTTTTGGAATTTTTGAAGGTCCTATTGGTTCTTGTGTAACAGTAGGGCGTTCCTCTTTAACTGTAAAAGTCGTAGGTGCAGGGGAAGCTCCAAGCATTGGGATTTGAACCACTTTGTAGCCTGCTTGATCATAAATATCCCCACATTGGCTGCACATATACTCTCTATACTAATTATCTTTTGCATTTTTCTCTGCCATGGCCGCTATGCGAGCTAAGGTATACAAATTAAGTTCCCTATCATAGGCTTCCTTTTCCATTACTAGCTCTTGCTTGGAAGCTTCCAATTCTGATCTTAGAAACTAATTCTCTTGTAAGAGAAAATCCATTGTTGGTTCTGGTTGTTGATTTGTCATAGGTGTATCAAGAGGGGTGACTGGTTTTTGTGTAACGGTCACAACCTGAGTAGCTGGTTCTTATGGAGTAGCTACAAAATCAACAGTTGATTCTTGTGTTTCAGCTACTTGATGTAAAGAAAATAGTGTTGCAACACCCTGGGCATGTGATTCTCGTATTTCAGGAATAGAGTCAGCAGTTGGTTCTTGTGTTTCCGCTGTAGCTGGTTCTTGTGTAACAACTATAGATGGTTCTTGTGTAACAACTACTGAATGAGTAGTTGGTTCTTGTGTAACAACTACTGAATGAGTAGCTGGTTCTTGTGTGACAGCTACTTGATGTAAATAGAACGATGTTGCAGCACCCTGGGCATTTGGTTCTTGTGTTTCAGTGCCCATGGGTTGAATAGGTAAAAATTCCAGGATTTGGGAGGGTGGAGGTGTATGGGATTTTAGCAAAATGGGTTGGCGGTTTAGGGTAGTGGCAGTAGTTTCTACTTTGGTTGAATCCCTCATTCATTTTTTAGGTAAAAAGGAAGGAAAAGTAGTATTTTTCTTCTTTCTTTTGCGAGTGGGTTTTTCCTCAGTGATGGAGGAGAGAGGGTTATCAAGTTTATTTGCTTCAAAATCATCGCTAAGGATATGAATAGTAGGAGTAGATGATTTTGGTAAATTGTGGGGTGGACTTGGTATGGTAGGAGGGTTAATTGGATTGATTGGATCTGTAGGTGGATTAATAGATATTTCCGGAGGGTCGGGAAGGTTTTGTGGTTTCTCTTCATGAGGATTTTTCAGGATGTTCAACAACTTCCTGAGGGTTTATGGGTGGATTGTTTAGGAGAGTTTTTTGTTGGGAAAAACCCTTTTGGATGAGTAATTGAACGAGACGGTGATGGGTGAGGGAAAATATGGGATTTTTAGCCTATCTACAATAATGCGACATATTTCTAAGACATCCAAATAGATAGTAAGGAATATTCACCAGTCTAGCATGTCGTAAATGAGATAACAAGACAAAGTCATACTGGTAAACTACCTGGTATCGACCTTCACAGGTAAGGTAGTGCTTGACAAACTCTACAACTTTCGGCCAAGGAGGTGACAACGAGCTAAGTCGAACACCTCGGGCTTTAGGCTCAACTTGTTCTCCTAGTAAGAGAAAATCTTGATGAGCATTAAGAATAATGTGTTTGCGGCTGAACCAATGAATTCCAGTGATGGGAAGACCCGAAACCTGTGCTATATCATCCTCTGTGACTGAAATTTGAACCCCTTGAACAATAGAATGGTCTTCTTGAAGATTCCAAGCAAATTGAAGAACCTGTTGTTGATCAAATTCTTGGAGCCTCTGAAAATAACCCAGCCATCCTACCTGCTGAAAGATTTGGTAGACTTCTGGACACAATTCTAGCAGGGTTGTCGTGGCAGGTTTGTATCATATAACAAGACCTCCCATAGCTATTCAGCTCAGTAAAATGCACAGTCATAGCCAAGTAACCGCACCCGGACAGAGTAATTTTTGCAGATGAGGGCATGTAAATGATGGTGAAAAGACAAGATAATGGGTAAAAAGAAGTGACGGTAGTCATTTCATGTGAAATGATGGCATAAAGTTTCGATATTTCCCCCCCCCCAAACTACAGCTGAAATAGTGACTTTAAATGTATGGTAATAATGAATCAAGATCTTCTCATTAGCCATAGTTCAATTGTATTTACATATAAAGTTTACATATCTCATCTTTACCTTTGATTCGTTCTTCAAAAAATATAGTGCTTGTTCATAATAGATCTGCAGTAATCATGGAAGAAACTTTGGAATTATGAGGGAAATTGTATCAAGGGTTTGTTTAATCATGGAAGAAGGTAGTGAAAGGACATAATGTAGTATGAAAAATAGGATAAGTGAGAGTGAAAGAGCTGAAGAAGATGCTTTTATGATAGGGAATACTGAATAGTCATGTCTTAGCAACGAAAAAATGGGCAATGCTGAAAAAGTGGTGTTTCAGCAACAGGAAAAATGGGGAAAATGTTGCTGAAGAGTGGTGTTTCAGAAATGGGAAATATGGTTGAAGAAATGGTGTTTCAACAATGGGAAAATGGGGGAAAATGTAGTTGAAGAGTGGTGTTTCAGCAATGGAAAAATGGGGAAAAATGTTGTTGAAGAGTGGTGTTTCAACAATGGAAAAATGTTGTTGAATAGTGGTGTTTCAGCAATGGAAAAAAAATGGGAACATGGAATGGAAAGGAAAAAAATGAGAGGGGATGAATGATGGGGATGTTGAATGGGAAATGAAGATGAATGGATTGAAGAAAGAGGGAGAAATTCTTCACAAGATGAAGCTTGGATCTGATTGTAGTAAGATTGTCCTTTCTTGGTAGGCCTTTTCTGGATCGAGAATCTGCAAAAGAATCAATTGTAACATGCCATTCCTTGGCAAGGATTATTAGTAAAAGAAATTTAATCTAATACTAAAAATAAAATTCAAAAAAATTAAATGCAGTGAGGGGCAGGAGGCTCCTCTAAAAAGAGATAATGTGAATCTGACACACATGTGGCCTTAAAATCTTCTTTGGAAATGGGGTGCTGGTACAGATAGAGCCGATGACCATTCACTAGTAACGGTGTTTTAGAGTCATCAATTGTTATGAGCCTTATTGTTTCATTTGGGAAAATAGTATCCACTTCGTAAGGTCCTAGCCATCTTGTACATAGTTTCCCTTGAAATTGCTTAAACCGAGAATCATACAATAAAGCCCAATTACTGTTAGAAAACAAGACCGTGGAGCAATAAAATAAAACAAATGCAGAAATAAAACAAAGAAGATACACAATACAAGAGAGACACAGATTTACGTGGTTCACCCAGTGTGGGCTACGTCCACCAGAGAAATTGCCA
>JZKD02S0463353.1:194609-210334 GCA_000966675.3 Picea glauca | reverse complement strand
CATATTAAATAATCTCTTCATTAGAAATACCTTATTTGATGCCGAGGGTTTTTCATACAATTTGGCCAACGCGTCCATCAAACCCTTCGTTGTATTTTCTTTCGAAATATTGAAATCCACCGACACTGTCAGGCTCAGCTGTATCGTTCCTAGATCCTTTCTGTCAAGAATATCCCATTCTTCGTCCCTCGTGGCCACTGGCTTCTTTGCTACTTCGCTCAAAGGTAGGAATAGATCCTTCTGATATAAATAGTCTTCCATCTGCATCTTCCATAACTGGTAGTTTTGGCCATTAAATTTCTTGACCCTAAACTTTCCATCTTCCGACATTGCTCCCACTCGAACCAGGAACCCTCTTTTCCTGTGAGTTACCTTATGCTCTGATACAAGTTGTTAGAAAATAGGACCGTGGAGAAACAAAATAAAACAAATGCAGAAATAAAACAAAGAAGATACACAATACAAGAGAGACACAGATTTACGTGGTTCACCCAGTGTGGGCTACGTCCACCAGAAAAATTGCCAGGTCCTTCCTTTATTATTATCCAGCAAATGAAGGGATAGAACCTACAGCAAAACCCGCTGTAAATTCCTCTTCTTTCTCTCACAGTCTCCTCTCTCAGAATACAATATTCACCATCATCCATATCCGCGATACATTTCCCTCATAAAAGAGGGCTCCCTTCTAGGGAAAAAAACCCTAACATAATCTCTACCGTTAGATCTGTGAACTTATAATGAACGGTCTAGATTTACAATGAAATTACAATATACTTTTACAAGGAAAATTTTGCTTTGGGGGCTTCGCCCCTGAACCCCCGCTTGCCCGCAGACCCCGCAAAGGGGGTACCCCCCCTTTGCACTCCCCCGCATTGAAGAGTGTACATACTTCTGGGGTGTAAATTCTTCATGGGGTATAAACACGGTTGAAAGTAAAAGACCTATAAATCAAGAAGATAATTAGGCTCCACAACCAACAATTACCTTTTTGGAATTGCTTATGCTTGATGATTTTGTCATGCCATTTTGTTCTTTGTTGTTGAATCATAGTTGTTTGGTGAATGACATCTAATATTTTTTCATCCAATTCATTGAATTGTTGCAACCTGGTTGTCTATGCATTAGTCAAATCAAGGTTAACAACTAAAGAAGTCCTCAAGGTTTTGATTTCAAATTCCACAGGAAAGACAACACTTTTACCATAAACTAATTCATAGGGGGAGAATCCTGTAGTATTTCTCTAGGTAGTTATGTAAGCCCATAATGCTTCAGGGAGCCTTTGAGACCAATCCTTCCGATTTTCCTTCACTGCTTTTGTGAGAATGACTTCTATTACTTTGTTTGTGCTTTCCACCTGTCCATTGGCTTGGGGGTGGTATGGTGTAGTGATTCTATGATGAATATGATATTTTTGAAGGGTGGCTTTAAAACCATGAGAGGTGAAAGGAGGTCCTCCATCTGTGACTAATTCTCTATGCACTCTGAATCTGACAAAGATATCTTCAAATAAGAAATCTAGAACAACTTCTTTAATAGCTCTATGGAGTGTTTTAGCCTCCACCCATTTGGTCATATAATCTATGCAGACCAATATATAAACTTTTTGATTGGATGGAGGGTTAATGGGTCCTACAAAGTTTAAGGCCCATCTTTCAAATGGTTCAAGTAATACCTGGGGATTTAATGGCATTTCATCTCTATGATTAGGTTGACCCATTCTTTGATAGCTATCACAGGCTCGAACATATTTCTTTGCATCTTTAAATAGTGAGGGCCAATAATAACCCTTCCTGAGAATTTTATGTGTCGTTCTTTTATCAAAAAAATGCTCTCCACAAGGGCCATCATGACAAGCTTTTAGTAAATCATAAACTTCATATTCTCTAATGCATCTTCATATTTCTTGATCAAGTCCTATGTAGAAAAGACACCCACTTATCTAGCTATATTGAGCACTTTGTTGAATGATTTTTCTTTTCTCTCGGTGGGATAGGTGTGGTGGTAACTTTCTTGCAACCAAATAATTAGCAATGCATGCATACCATGGTGAGTGAGAAGATACTGCAAATAAATATTCATCAGGAAAGGAATCGTCTATTGGAGTATTATCATCAGGTGTTAACCGAGAAAGAAAATCAACAACTACATTTTCTTTTCCTCGTCGATCTACAATTGTAATATCAAATTCTTGTAATAATGGTAACCATCTGGTGACTCGAGAATTTGTGACAGATTTTTTCATTAAATATTTAATAGATGAGTGATTAGTATGGACAAAATTAGAATAGCCAGTGATGTAATGTCAAAATTTATTAATAGCATAGATAACTGCTAAAAATTCCTTTTCGGTAACTGTATAGTTAAGTTCAGTAGGACTCATATTCTTGCTAATGAAGTAGATAGCATAAGGGAGACGGTTTTCTTCTTATCCCAAGACAGCTCCTATTGCAGTATCCGAAGCATCAAAAGATATATGAAAGGGAAGTGTCCAATCAAGTCCCCTTAGAATAGGAGTTGTAGATAACTGATGTTTGAGTGCATCAAATGCTTCCTGGCAAAGATTAGTCCACTTGAATTCAACATTTTTCATAAGTAGCACAAACAAAGGAGAAGTTGTTTTGGAAAAAAAATTGATAAATCTTCTATAGTATCCAGCATGTCCTACGAAACTTCTCACATCTGTTTGGGTTTTGGGAATAGGAAGGTTCTCAATGACTTGTATCTTGGATGGATCTACCTGAATTCTTTGAGATGAAATACAATGTCCAAGTACCACTTCTTCAGTCATCATCATATGACATTTTTCGGTGCTTAAGGAGAGGTGGGCTTGTATACATCGGTTAAGTACTTTCTCAAGATTTTGTAGTGCTTCCTCAAAAGAGACACCATAAGGGGTAAAATCATCCATAAAAATTTCCATAGAGTTATTAATCATATCAGAAAAGATTCCTATAACTACTCTTTGAAAGGTTGCTAGTGCATTACATAGTCTAAATGGGAGGACTCTATAATAAAAAGTTCCCCAAGGGCTAGTAAAAGTGGTCTTATCTTGGTCTTGGGGTGTAATTTTGATCTGGTTATACCCACTGAAACCATCTAAGAAAGAGAAGAATTTCTTCCCTGACAAACTATCTAACACCTGATCAATGAATGGTAATGGAAAGTGATCTTTTTGAGTGGATTTATTTAAGGCTTTATAACCTACGCACACTCTCCATTTCCCGTTTTTCTTAGGAACTATTACTAACGGGGAAACCCATTCACTGTCAGATATAGGATATATAAACCCTACATTAAGCAATTTTTGAATTTCCTCTTTAAGAATTTCTCTTAAATTAGGGTTCATTCATCGTTGATATTGACAGATCGATCGACAATCTTCCTTGATATATATACGATGAGTACATAATTCAGGAGATATTCCCTTCATATATGTATAGTCCCATATGAATGCTTCCTTATGTTCAAGAAGTAACTTCATTAATTGTTGTGTTTCAACAACTGTCAAGTTAGGTTTTATATTCAGTGTTTTGCCAGGTTCAATTTCTACTGGTATACTTTTAGAAGAGATGGTAGTTGATGTTTGAGGTAGGTCTTCAGAGTTAAGGCTTTCATGGGTATCTGACTCCAAAAGTGCAGCTAGTTGATTATGTGTTTCTGGAGTCACAAAGGAGGGTTCAAAAATAAAATTATTAATTGCTTCATCCTCAGAGGCATCTTTAAGGCTTAAGGCTTGTCCGATAGTCAAGATAGGTTGAGTAGTTTGATCATCATAGTCCACCCATAAGGAATTGTTATTATTAATCAAGGGTGTAGCGTGAGGGTAGAGAGTAAGTTGTTTGGTCTCATATCCATTGGAAATTGTCATTGAACATGATCTGCAGCTGATAAAGGCATTTGTTGTGGCTAGCCAAGGCCTACCCAAAATTAGAGGATGACCCCCCAACTTTGTTTTAGGTTGTAATACCACAAAGTCAGCTGGATAATTCTAGGACTCAACTGAGATGATTAGGTCTTCAATAACTCCTTCCGGTTTGATTGTAGAACGATCAGCTAATTCTAGAATGGTTGGGGTATCTATGATTTCATTCTTCAGTTGTAACAATTGTGAAGTTTCAAGAGTCATAATATTGATAGCAGTGCCTAAGTCTACCAGAACTCGAGGAATTATTGTTTTTCCAATTTGCACTGTGACAGTAGGATGGTCGGGATCACCGTATTTAACTGGAGGATCTTTACCCGACATTAGTGAAGACAAATCACCCATGACATGAACTGTGAGGGGATCTTTAGTTTTCCTATTGGGTTTCTTAACACAAATGTCTCGCATAGTTCTGGCATAAATTGGTACATCTCTTAGTGCTTGTAATAGTGGAATTTTAACATAGATATTTTGTAATTCCCCTAGGAGATTGAAAGCAAGTAGCTCATAAGTTTTAGTCAAAGATAAACACTCAGGGAATGGTGGTTCTGTTGTTTCAGCAACAGTATCAGAGCATGGTTGTACCTCTTTAGGTGAATCATGCTTTTTTATTTCTTCTTTATCAGAATTAGAAGAGGTAACATCATCAATGATAGGTTCTACTATTTTCCTAGATCGTAATTGAATATCATTGCATTGTGTAGGGAAAGAAGAAAGTATAGGATGGTTTTGAATATCAATACACTTCACATCCTTATTATTGGGGTTAGGGTTAGGTTGTATAGGTAGTTGAGGCCGCATCATTTGATTATTCGGTGGAGTACCTGATGGTAAAGGGAGTGGTTTCTGAAATTGTGATTGAAATTGAGGAAATTGATTTGGAAACGGGGGTTGTTGGCATCTCCAATTTGGATTCCATTGGTTAAGGTAAGGTTTTTGTTGTGGAGGCCAAGGAGTCCACATTGTTGGGTCTACAAAGGGAGGGTTTGTTTGCTGCATGGGTGGGTACTGCATTTGGTTAAAGGGAGGGTTATTTTCTTGGCTAAAAGAAGGATAATTATTCCAATGATTAGAAGATGTAAATGGAATATTAGGATTCATACCTTGTCCCCGCAGTTTCCATTGCCTTATCTGTTCAACAGATAGACAGCTTCAGCTTCTTCATCTGTTGGTTTTAATGCTGCTTTGATTCCTGGTAAAGAAGGGCATTGTTGAGTTTCATGATCCTTATCACAAATGGTGCAAATTGGCACTTTGTCCAATGGGCATTCCCTTAGTGGGTGCTTTCCTCTGCATTTGGAACAAAAGATGGAAAAAGCCGCTTCTGCTTCGGCTTGTTTCTTCTTAATCTGCAAGGTGTCAATTTTTGAAGCAAAAAAACTTAACATTTCAGTTTTAAAATCTTCAAGTAAATTACCTATTTTGGCTCTTGTTGCTCCTCCACTGGCCAATTTTTGAACTCTTGAAAATGTGGTATCCCTGTTGTTTGATCTATTGCTTGCAACTCCTCTTGAACATCTTTTATAGAGGTTGACAATTTCATCATATGATTCTTTAGATATGTCCCCTTTACCAAGCATATTCAACATATCTAGACAGTCATCCCTTACTCCTTTTAATAATATTGTTTTAAGAATATCTTTACTTACATCGGGGTGACTGGATATTTGTAGATTATATTGTAGCCTTTCCACAAATTCCTCCAAATTTTCATCCTCTTTCTGTATCATCTTGAATAGTTCCTCTCTTTTTTCTCTTGTTCGGCAATAGTCTTGATATTTGTGTAGAAATTTCTATTTCATTTGATCCCATGTTGTGATTACATGACCTCCAAGACTCATGAACCATCTTAATGCATTTCCCTTTAATGTTGCTGGAAATAGCTTTAATTTTTTAGCATTGGAAATGTAATCATAACTTTTGCATAATATGTCAAACTCGAAAAGGAATTCATCAGGATCTTCAGAAGATAAACCATGAAAGTTAGGTAAAGTTGAAAGTGGAATATTCTTCATGGGAACTACTCCTCTAGGAAGATCACCAATAGGAAATCCTAAGGTAGAAAAAGAGTTTTCATCGTTTACCTCTCCTTCAAGACCTGCTCTTCATGGTGCAGTTCTTCATTATACCCATCCATGGTTTCTTCTGTTTGTTCCCCTACTGCACTTCCTCGATCCTCAATGTTTTCTACTGGTTTCTCAACTGTCTCAAGGATCCAAATCTCTTCCCCTGTTTCAAAGTTCGCTTGAAAGGAAGGTTGAGGCTTTGGTTTTCGAGAGCTTGGTCACTGAGGAGCAACAGATTCATATTTTGATATAATCTTGTCGATAAAAGTCTTTCTTCCTCCCCTTCCTCTAACCCTACCACCTGTAGGGTCAGTTTCTCTGGGGTCTTCTCATCCTCTCATGCAATCTGTATATCTGAAAGAACATAAATGCTTTTGAAATCTATAATTGCCTTCCCCAGCAATGGTGCCAAAATGTTGGTCACTATAATTGTTTATTAATTAAAACAATCAAGTGTTACATAAATTGTCAACCCAGGGAAGTCTATTTATTTCATAGGCAATCGTACACTATATATGCTCAATCTCAAAAGAAATCCAAAGTTGTATTAAAAGCTTCACTAATCACACCTTTCTTTGAACAGACTAAAGTTCTACTTTGAATTACAGTAAAAGCAATCTTTCTATTGCAGAATTCAAGATTCAAAGGAAAATAATTATCAGAAGAATCTTGGATTACATTAAGAAACAACAACCTAGGAAAAAGGAACTTTTTGGCAAACTACAAAAGAAAAGACTAACTATTCTGTAATAGAGAACAAGACCCTATTCCCCAAAGTAGGAATCGTCAGCACCTATCTCTGACTATCACACTTTCATAAACTCATTCTGCAAACAGAATTACCAATCAAAATGATCAACAATTACCTAGGAATGAATTGTATGAAAATGATGTAACAATCAGTTGAAACAGAGTTTCAGCAAAACAAAATTTTAACAAGGTATGAATAAAAACAATACTAACACACTGCAGAAACTAATGGGTGAATCTTGTTAAGAAGGTGGGCCCTCTCCTTCTCACAAGATTCCCCAGAAATGAAATGGAACTAAGAAGGAATGCTCAAAATGATCTTTTATTCATCTGTCCAATGTGACAAGTTACAATATCAAAGGTGAATACGCTCCTCTATAATTTCCTTCTAGCTAAGCCTTCCATAAATCTCCTTTCCAATGCTGATTTCTCCTCCATTTAAAGAGGAGAATCTTCTTAATACAATTAAGCATAAAATTACATGTGTACATACAAATCCTATTCTTAGTCTGATCTAATCTTCTATGATGGAATAGGATATTCTGATCTTCCGTAGAAAAATGTTGTTACAGTGGTTGTAATGGTGCTGGCTTGAGGTACAGTTGTTGTGACCAATGTAACAGTTCCTTTAATTATCTTTTCTTGTTACTGTTGTATGTGAAATATTGTTTCAGCATCGCAAATCATGGACTGTTTCAGCAACGAGATTTGCATACTGTTTGACTGTTTCAACAATGTGGTTTTCAAGCATCAACGATGGTTGTAATGGTGTTGGCTTGAGGTACAGTTGTTGCAGCCAGTGTAACAACTCCTTTAACTATCTTTTCTTGTTACTGATGTATGTGAAATATTGTTTCAGCATCGCAAATCACAGACTGTTTCAGCAATGGGATTTGCGTATTGTTTGACTGTTTCAGCAACATGGTCTTCAAGCAACAATGATATATTAACTGTAGTCTTCAAACTATTTTAGCAACTATATATTTCTTATTAATGGCTAAGTATGGAAGTAATGTAAAATTACATGTAAAACAAGTTAAACATATAGCAAAGAGAAGAAACATTATATACCTTTGAAAAAATAGATTAAGGTGATAATGTAGGCTTAAATATGAGTGGGAAAATGATGTAATGATAGAAAAAAGTATGAGCAAAAAGGTACATTATAGGGTCCTAACAATACCTATGTTAAAAAACGTTTAAGGAAAAAGATTCCGAATAATTTTTAGATTTGTTCACATATTTTAAAGATGTTTCACATATCATAACGTTGTAAATCCCCCTTGTTATTAGATATAACCAAAATGATAGCCTCATTTTTAGAAAAGGAAATCTAGGAAAACACAAAAAAACTTGGTGTATTAAAGATAAACTTTGATATCACAAGCAAAGCCACTGCTGCCAGCAAGTGTCCATAGCCTCGACAATATTTCCTTTTAACCCATAGATGAGCATGTATCCTTAATAAATAGTTTGAATCGTATTTTCCCCAAAATACCATTATCCTAGTTTGGTAGCCACATAACGATAATTCCACTCACTAGATCGTAACTTAAGTGAACAAGTCAGCTCATGATGAGACCTCTTGTCCTTTGATAAAAAAAAAGTCAAAGGCCATTGCCCTAGTGTGGTAGCCAAAGTGGGAATGTCAATTATGTTATCATCCTATGATCATGGTAGGTTGGCTCATGATGAGACCCCCTATCCTATGTGGGAGAATTTTATCACTTTACTTATACTTAATTTTTTTGTTTCCATTTTTTTAGGTTCTATCAAGGGAGGCTCATCTACTCCTTAAGAGTGAGGGATGGAGTAAGAAGTGTAAGAATGCCAAGTAAAGAAATGTTCTTTAGACTCCTTATTATGATATGAAGGCATATTATCATTCAAGTATATGTATATATATAGGGGAAAAAAACGAATTATTGTGGTTAATGGATATGAATAATTTTCAAGATAATTCAAAGAAATTAATCCAAAAACAATTTGATAAGGTATGCTAGATAGTCCACACAAAAATGACAAATAGTTACTTATGATTATTAGAAGTAGTGTTGATGAAAATGACTTAGTGAGGGTCATACCCAGAGGAGTGACTGACGTAATAATGGTATGCTTGTTCATGAGAAAAGAATCATGACTTTTGAGAAAAAGGAACAACAATAAGGAAAAACATAGAAGGAACAACAGTTGTTCCTTTCGAATGAACAACTCTATTCACAAAGGGAACGACAATCACGACAAAGGAAACAACTGTTGTAACAAAGGGAATGACAGTCGTTACTTTCAGATGGACGACACTACCCACGAAGGGAAAAACAATCGTACGAAGGGAACGACAGTTGTTCTTTTCAAAATAAATGAGAATCATGCACCAAGGGAACAAAATTTGAACGAAGGGAACGACAGTTGTTCCATTCCAACTGAGCGACAATGATGATGTTCAAATTTTTAACCATCTAATTTAAGTGATTGTAAACCTCCCACGATCATTTTTGTTTTAGTGAATCTATGATTGATTAGTCATCAACTAAATTCATTCAATTTTTATGGGTAGTCTTACTCAATAATCGAAGGATGGTTTACTAGTGTTATTCATTCATTACAGTGATTTTTGTGTAACATGACATGTTCATTCTCTATGAAAACAGGGTTTTTATAGGAACAGAAAAAAGTGCTAATTATATCCGTTTACAGTCATCTTTTCCAGTTCTTATTTTCTCAAGTGACTTTACTAAAAAGTAAAAGACTAAAAAAATTATCAAATGTGTGAAGAAAGCTATATACAATATGTTCATTGTTGATAAAAATCATCATTTTATGAAGTTGAGGTTGTTGGGTTACCTTCCCTGCCAACTAAAATATGAACAGTAGGGTCCTTACTTACTTCTTAGCAAAATGATTCTTTTGAAAGAGGTTGATGGTAGAGTCGTAATCGATTTCTATTTACCAGAAAAGGAGAACCTGATCCATCAATGGTGACTAAGGTAGCAGTGTCATTATCATGAACTTCATGGATTTTGTACGGTCTGAACCACCTTGTCTGTAATTTTCCAGGAAAATACTAAAATCTGGAATCATAGAGAAGCACCCAATCACCTCTCTAGAAGGATTTCTTCTTGATATGTTTATCATGCCAACTATCTCTCTGCTACTGGATAACAATTGTGCATTGTAGGGAGAACAAGCATACTTTGTCTAACTCATTGAGCTGTTGTAAGCATTGTTTATGTGCCTCTGTAAGATCCATTCCAATCTCTTGGGCCATCCTTAGAGTCTTGATCTCAAATTCAATTAGGAATATGAGTTATTTTCCATAGACTAGATGATAAGGAGAATAGCCAGTAGTGTCATTCCATGTCGTGCGATAGGCCCATAAGGAATTTGGAAGCTCAACTTCCCAATTCTGATGGTTTGTTGAGACTATTTTTGTCAAAATTTGCTCCAAGACTTTATTGGTACTTTCTACTTGTCTGTTTTCCTGTGGGTGATAAGGCAAAGTAACTATGTCTTTAATATGATAATTGCACATGGTGGTTGTTATTATATGGGATGTAAATTGTGACCCTCCATCAGTGATTACTTCCCTGGGTAATCCATAGTGTACAAATAATACAAAAATAAATTTAATGATTGCTCCCTTTGTTGCGTTTGAAAAGGCTACTATCTCTACCAATTTGGTCATATAGTCTGTTTCAACTAAAATATAAGCCTTCTAATTTGATTTTGGATTGAAGGGGCCAAAAAAATACAATGCCCATCTTTAAAAAGGTTCTACGACTATTTGTTCTTGCAGGGGAATTTCATCAGCTTGGTCGGGTCAACCCATCCTTTGACAACTATTGCGAGCCTGGACATACTTATTTGCATCCTTAAATAGTGAGGGCCAATAGTATCCCATATGTAAAATCTTATGCCCAGTTCTGTTTTATGCAAAATGTCTACCATAGGGCTCATCATGACCCGCCTTCAGAACATCATAAATTTCATCATCCCTTACACATCTTCGGATCTGGAGGTCAGCCCCTATGTGGAACAGATATCCACCAATACAAGTGAATCATGCATTGTGCTTGACGATTAGTTTCCTTTCCCTCGGTGATACATGTTAGCCACATCAGCATACCATGGTGTTTTAATAGTGACCGTGAATAGGTGTTTGTCTAGAAATTAGTCTTCAACTATCATAGAATCATCTGTTTTGGGTATGAGGGACAAGAAATTTGCAACAATATTCTCTCTTCTGGACCTGTCCTTGATGGTGATGTTGAATTCCTACAATAATAATAACCATTGAGTAGCCCATTCATTAGTGATTGGTTTGTTAGCTAGATATTTAATAAAATAATGATCAGTATACATAATAACTGGATATCCTGTTATATAGTGGCGGAATTTATTAATGGCATGTATAATGACTAAAAAATATTTTTCTATTATTATATAATTTAATTCAGTGGGAGTGAGATTTTTTCTAATAAAATAAATAGCATAAGGTTTCTTGTCTTCTTCCTGTCCAAGGACAACGCCTATGGCGATATCTGATGCATTCGTAGAAATATGAAATGGCAATTTCCGGTTTGGTCCTCTAAGCGCCGATGTCATTGAGACCAGCGTTTTAAGTACTGCAAATGCAACATCACACTTGTTAGACCACTGAAATTACGCATTGCTAGTTAAAGCATGTAAAGGTACAGTTGTTCTTGAAATTATTTTTATGAATCTGCGATAGTATCCTACAGTGCCAAGGAAGATACATACCTCAGTTTGTGTACGTGGTGTAGGCATATTAAGCATTACCTCTATTTTTGTTGGGTCTACCTTGATTCCCTCTATAGAAACATAGTGTCCAAGTATCACACCTTCAGTCATCATCATATGACATTTTTCATGACTCAAACACAACCTAGTAGAAATGCATCGTTCCAGTACCTTCTCTAGATTGCTCAGAGGTTGATCAAAATAAGTGCCATAAGGGGTGAAATTGTCCATGTAAACTTCAATTCCTTCATTAATCAGATAAGAAAATATGCTCAGAATGGCCCTCTGGAATGTGGCCAGAGCATTACATAATCCAAATGGAAATAATCTAAATGCCAAGGTACCCCAGGGACATGTAAATGTAGTTTTATATTGGTCTTTCGGAGCAATCTGGATCTGATTATAGCCACTAAAACCATCTAGAAAGGAGAAGAATTGATTCCCTACTAAAGTGTCAAAGACTTGATCAATAAAGGGTAAGAGAAAGTGGTCTTTCTGGGTAGCTTTGTTGAGTTCTTTGTATTCTACACAGATTCGCCATTTCCCTTTTTTCTTGGGGAGGATTACTAGTGGGGAAACCCACTAACTATCTAAGATAGGATATATAAAATCAACATCCAATAGTTTTTGTAACTCTTCTTCAACAACATCCCTGAGATGAGGGTTCAATATTCATTAGGGTTTTTGGATAGGTCAAGCATATTTCTCAATATAGATATGATGCACAAAGAGTTGGGGATTGATGCCCTTCATGTCAGGATATTCCCAAGCAAAATCCTGTTGATATTTAGAGAGGATCTGAATCAATTTGTGTTGTTTTTTCTCATTTAAATTAGCATTAATATTTAGAAACCTCCCTGGTGAAATTTCAACTGATTTGTTGTTATGGAAAATAGTAGTGGGGATCTGTTGTGCCATCAATGCTTCCAAAGGATCTCCCTATGCTTCATTATCTAACACAACCTTTAACATTTGACATGTTGGATTGCTTATAATGGATGGGTTGTTAATGAAGCTACTAATCACATCATCGTGTAGTTGTTTCTTGAGTTTGAGAGCTTCTTCCAATGTCAGAGGAGGTCATAGATCCTTTTTTGGATATCTAGGTGGTGGCAATTGTTGATGTATAATAAGCAAACTTGGTTTAGCTGGAGGATACAAAATGAGGTTTTTTGTAGCACTTCCTCTAGAAATAGTCATGCTTCCTGTGTGACATCCTATGTATGCATCTATTGTTGTGAGCCATGGTCATCCCAATATTAATGGATGTCCATCGAGTCCACTTCTTGGGTTGATAATGAGGAAATCAGTTGGGTATTCCAAAGAGTTGACTGATATTTCTATATATTGTAATGTGCCAACTGGTTTAGCCACTGATCTATCAAAAAATTGTAACATAATTGAAGTAGGTTTGAAGGAGGTGAAACCTGGGATATTACAGGTCTCGATGGTCAGGATATTAATGGCTACCCCCAAATATACTAGTGTATTTGGAAAAGAACAACCCTAAATATGCACTGTCACCATGGGATTCCCCATGTCTGTAGACTTGACCGACTCCTTCTTGCCCAAAATAAGATCCAACAAGGCTCCTACCACACGAACAATTGATGTATTTTTAGCTTTCCTAATAGGCTTCTTCCCACATAATTCCTTAATTTTCTTTACATAAATTGGGATGTCTTGGAGATCCTATAGGAGTGGTATCTTAACATAGAGATTCTTTAGTTCCCCTAGAATATCGAAGTTAGGATATACAACTAGTTTTTCTATCATTAACCTTTCGGGAAATGGGGGAGGAGGAATCACGTCCTCATCATGGTTTTGTGGCTCGACTGTATTTCCCCCCTGTTCTATTTCTTCTTTTATGACCATAGTCGAGGGTGTTATTGTTGGTTGTATGTTATTTCCATTCTCTTGCTCTTGGTGAGTGTTACTTTCTTCAGGATAAATTATGCGCCCTATCCTCAACTGAAGTTCATTGCACCCTACTGAGTTTATTTCCCAGTCCAAATTATCAATAATTTGTACAATTTGGGATGGTCTATTATTAGGATTTGGATTGGGTTGAGTTGGTAATTGAGGATGCATTTGAAGTTGAGGGTTCTGGGGTAAAGTGGTTTGAGCTTGGGGAGCCATCCCCATGGGTTCATTGGTCATCTCCATGGGGCACTTCCAGTTCTGATTCCAATTGGGGGCTTGGGCAGCTTTGCTAGTCCACTGTGAAGGATATGGATTATTACTTGGATTTTTAGAGGATGGGGTAAGGTATTTCAAGTTAGTTCAGGTGGGAGTTTTAGCAGATTGATTTAGCTAGGTGGGATTTGTAGAAAATTGGTTTGCACAGGGTGCAATAGGATATTGCTGGGACTTCCAGGTAGGGATAGAAAACGGTTGGCCCTACCATGTGTTTCCATAATTTTGTTGTTGATTATACTTTCTAGAAAAGAAAGAGGAAGGATCTTGTAGCATACCTGGGGGACAAGCCTACCATTGGAAACGTTGAGCCATCAGATATACCAGTTTTGTTTCCTCTTTTGCCTCTTTAAAGACAACTTTTAACCCTGGGAGTGATGGGAATTGCTCTTTTTCATGGTCTTTGGCACATATAGTGAACACCTGAACTGCATCCAAAGGACATTCCCTCGGGCCATGTTTCTTTCTGCATCTGTGGAAAAATATGGCCAAGGACTATTTTGCTTCTGCTTAGCCTGCAAAACATCCAATTGTGTAGTCAGAGTACTCAAAATATCAGTTTTGAAATTCTCTAATAGATTACCAACTTCGACTCGGGTGACACCCACGCTAGTAATGTTCTTATTTCTGGTGAGGGGATCCCGCATTCCTGATCTGATTCGTGTACTTCCACATGAGCACCTGATGCACAATAAGATAATATTATCATAAGTTTCTTGATAAATATCACCCATCCCATTAAATTCAATGTTTCTACCCATTTATCCTTCATTCCTTTTATCAAATTGTCTTTAAGTACCTCAACTGGTAGTGTGTTGTATGGTGGTCTTTGCAAGTTATATTGAAATCTTTCAGCATTTTCCTCTAGTGTCTCATTTTCTTTTGCAGTCATTTGATTTTTTCTTTTAGATCCATGGTTCTACAATAATCCTGATATTTTGTGAGGAAGGTTTGTTTCATTTCATTCCATGAATTTATGGTTCCTCCCCCTAATCTCATAAACCAGCGCAAGGCTTATCCTTTCAAGGTGGAAGGGAACAACTTCAGTTTCCGAGGTTCAGAGGTGTAGCCATATCCTCTACAAATGACATCAAATTAGAATAAGAACACATCAAGGTCCTGTGAAATTAATCCATGAAAGGTTGGCAGGTTCTGTAATGGGATGGATTTCATGGGGGCATTAACAACTGGATAAACTATATGATATTCCAAAGTGGAAGTCTAGGCTTGTGGTTGAATTGGTTGTGCCATTTGATCGAAAATATGCCAATACTCTTCAAGATTATCTTAGCCTAGGTGTTCTATTTGGGGTGATTGATTACTTGATCCCCTAGGAGATTTAATCACGTTACGTCTATCTGGGATTTCAGGTATACCTTCTCCTATCATAGGAGATCCAAGATCAAGTGGTGGTTATGGGGTTTCTTAGCAACCCTGCTGGTCTCCCTTTCTCCTTCTTCCATATTACAAGAGTTTCCCTTGTCTAAAGGGTTGCGAGGTGGAAGATCTGTATCTTGAAAACTTTGTTCAGTCCCTTCAGTTATGGGATGAACCTCAGCATGGGATGCAGTTGGTGAATTTGTTTCCTGAGGGATTAGGGTAGAACCTTTCTGGGGTCCAACTAAGGCTTGATATTCATCTTTTCGGATGATGTCGTCTATGAAAGTTCTTCTTCCAGGGGGCACTGAGCCCTGGCCTTTTGTATTTTTTGGTGGGGGTTTTGGTTTTTCAGGTTCTTTCTTCTTATTCATACATACTTCACACAAAATTCTAAGTACCTATATGAGGTCTATGTATCAGCTAAAGGTAGGTACTGGCATAAGAATTTTACTTATTTCCAACGTAGGTTCTTACCTTTCGTTTTCAATACCTCATCCTACAGAGACACAAACTATCCTATCTTTGACATTATCCCTGTTAAGACCTAATATTGGCTCATTACCACTTAATTGGGGCATATTATATTAGTAATGTTATTTTATTTATGTCGGATTTAGGCCATTAGTTGTAATTTAGATTAGTAATGTTAT
>JZKD02S0463353.1:167216-189811 GCA_000966675.3 Picea glauca | reverse complement strand
AAAGGAGGTTGCCCCCTCGAAGAGGCTTATTATCTGAAATTATCTCTTTTTCAAGGTGTTGAGTACTTTTCCTGAGGTTTTTCTATGCTATATTGATGTTTGGTTCTTAACAATCCCCGACAACGACACCAAAATGTTGGGCTCTAAATATGTCCTAAAACAACCTTAGTTTAACATTAATTTTTCAACCCGAGGATTCATCTTTTATTTCAAGAATATCAACAAATTCTATGCAGATAGTTGTAGAGGCAAAAATCGTGTAGTCAAAGAAAATATGAGTTTATCAACAATCAAATTCCTCACATTGTTGGCCCTTAACCAATTTTTGGAGAACCTTGGTCATGTTTGACCAATTTTGGGACTTCGACAGGCTGGTCAAAGATGGAGCGCCCAGGCGAAGCAAAAATTGTGGGATCTCACCCCCTCTTTTAGGCTTTTTGGGTGTTAGGGTTTATGTAACGAGTATGGGATGTCAGCCCATGGGTTTACCCATGTTTATTCCCCATTTGTAATGTATAAATAAGTAGCTAGGAAATGTAAGTAGGATTCAGTCAGTAGTTGGATCTTTGTGATCAGATTAGCTTAGTGAATGACTAGTTGGCTTTGTGCAAGATTGTGTTGAGAACTTGCAGAGCTAAGTGCAAGTGATTGTAAGAAGGATCTATGTTGTGCCAAAATTAGGGAAGGAGGATCTGGTGAAGTGTGTGCAGATATCCTATCCTATCCGAAGTTTTTTTTGTGGCTCTGTGCATGTAAGAAGATTGAAAGAAGATAATAAAGAAGACAAAAAGTTGGTGGATGTAGCCCCAAGTTGGGATGAACCACATATATCCTGTGTTGTGGTTGCTTTGTGCATATGTTATTGATGTGATTTATGCTTGGTGATATAATATTTATGTATGTTAGATGTATTTGATGTAGTAGCTTAGTGCTTAGTATTGTGAATGAATGATATATCTGCTTAATTCTATGTGCTAAATGGTTAGATATGATTAGATCTTGTTGAATATTGTGTTGTTTTGTAATTAGGGTTTTTATCTACGATGTGAATAAGAGTCAAAGACTAATGAACGCTAATTGATAAGTGCTCTGTTAAGTATTGTGATCACAAATTTGTTGAAGTGTGATTGATGGGAACTGAAGAAAAGAGAAAGCTTTGTGCGTAGATCTATTGATATGGTGTGCAATATTCTACTTGAATTGTGAAGCTTTGTGCTAAGAAGGGAATCATATCTGAAGAAAAGAGGTAAGATCTTAAATATTTGTGCTCTGATAAAGGTAAGATAAGTGGAAGATTTTGTTTCGAGAGAATGGATCTAGGTATGTTTTATAGATTTTGTTTCGAGAGAATGGATCTAGGTATGTTTTATAGATTTTGTTCTAGCCTGTAAACTAGGGCACAGCTAGAAGAAAGAAGATATGAAATGAATAGATCTGATAGAAATAGTGAAAGATATGTTATTACTATGCATAGAAAGAATGTTTGGACTAACAAGTGGATGCAAGATCATAGAAATAATTTTTTGCAGGTTCATCACTGTGATACCAGTGCATAGTACAGGAAAGGTTGGGGATCATTTATGAGAAAGAGAGGATTGACTCTTTGTTATAGTTGCAGAAGACCAGGACATATTGCTAAGGAATGACCTGGTAGAGACCCTATTTGTCTTTGTTGTAAATACGTTGGCCATGAAGTTTTGGATTTCCCTAGAATGATTGGTAAAGTTGAAAAGATGAATATAAGACAATAAAACCATGAGACTAATAATATTCTAGAACACCAAAAAGAATCAGAGACTATATTATTGCAGATAAAAGAAACATTTAATGATCACAGAGACATTAGTTTATCAAATATCTTAAAAGAGAAGGAGTGCATAGAAACAAGAATACAAGACTTCGGCATAGACTGTGTTCCGGATGAGGAAACATTGGTGAATATCATGATAGAAAGTACTTGGGAAATTTTGGGAAAGCCTTCTATGGTTCCTTCACTAGGATGAATAGGATTGTTTAAAGGAAATATGGTAACCCTATGTGGAAGAATTACCCATATACCTATGGTTTCTCACGTACCATCGACAAAAGAAGAATTCGAGATTATTAAGTTTGTTGAGAACAATGCCCCCTTTTCTATTTTTCTAGGAAGGACATGGATTAAGAAAGACCGGATCTGAAGAAAAGAAGAAGAGGAAGCTATAGAACATAAAAATCAAGAATTAAGAGATTTCATGTCTAGGAGAATAACACACTTAATAAAAGAACAAAAGTACAAGTCGAAGCAACTAAGGACTAGAGACCTGGTTGTCGAAATTGAAAGAACTCAAGAAGGCTTAAATAACTTATCCATCTAGGAGAGAAGAGAACCTACTCCAGAAACAGTAATAGAAGAAGTATTACCCTCGAACCCTATAAAAGACCCTCAACAGTGAGAAGTTACTATGCTAAGAATAGATAAGAATAGAAATGGAAATAGGAACCCAGTGACACAGACCACAGGAAAGAAGGCTAGAAATCTCAACAAGAAGAAAGAAAAGTTAGAAAAATTGTAGTAAGTTCCAGAGAAGACTTCACAGAAAGAAGGATTACAGAACTAGAACCTCACCGAAATAACAAAACAACGCAAACTGGAACTTCACCACAACAAAGAAATATGACCATTGGAGGCATCCTGACTGTTAGAACGATGCTCCAGAATGGATAGAAACACGGTTATGGCTAGAAAGATCACCATTGGACCATTGAGACCGTGCCATAATGGATGGATTGAGGCATCCCTGATGTTGGAGGAATCTATTGTGAACATCATCTCTTTAATACATTGAACGTCTCACCAGGGACACTTTTGCAAATGGTGATTACCCGAGCCCATAGAGAACTAATTATCGCATTGTGCTTATTGAGACCTTGCCACTCGTTCAACTACCTTGAGTGTTTGTTTTCCTACCCAAAATATTTGATTACAAGCATGCATGTTAGGTGAACGCAGTGAAGTGGAAACGTTCATAGAATAAATTCTAATCGATCTTATGGCAGAGAAGGTCATGTCCGTAGGAGCAAAGGCCCCATCAACAAGAGGATTTCAAGCCTCTCCATCGACTGCACGTCAAACTGGACCCTCTCGAACTGCAACAGAGGAACGGATCAAGAATCGCGATGACTTGGCAAATGCAAACCTCATCCCATAAATCCTACCCGACTATATCCTGCCTCTAGTTGGTGCGATTAGTCATGACAACATCCTGAGAGACTTCGACTATACACTGATCACTGCGTACCTCCTGAAGGGAATACGCATAGTTAGATCGCAGTTGGGACAAGTTATGACGCTCAAGATCAGTGATTTCAACTTAGGAGATCGCAAGAATTATGGAATTCACGCCCCACATAAGTACTTGATAAAGAAAATGAGGAAGAAGCCAAATAAAGTCCCCCATCAATGGACCATGGACATCACTAGATCAACAATCCTTAATGTGATGAAGATACCACACTTCGACAGACATCAGGAGGTTAAAGCATGCGTTAAAATCCTCCTTTATTTCTACCATGGTGGCTAGTTGTGGTTAGATAGGTGTATCACCATAGATCCGACATTGATCCATTGGATCACTGGATTGAGCATGCAAGGACCAAACCCTCGGGATTTTTACCTAGGGAAGGCTGCAAATTGCACCCTGGTGAAGCGCATAAAAGACACCTATGGCGATGTATAGAAGGGGAAGTGGGGATACAAGGTAGCCTCCTTCCAAAATGGCACAGTGCACCTATCTTGTCAGTTGATCGTTGGTAATCACGTCATGAAGAATAGACCGATGCAGGTCACAGGGTTCATCTTCGAACTCACAGGAAAGTGCATCGAAGGGATGCAAATGAACTGAGTGAGCTACCTCGTCACCCAGTTAGAGAAAGATTGTTATGAAGTGCAAGACCAGGACTATGAGTTTCACTTCAACTGGTTGCTAATTCTCGTTTCCTTCATCACTTGGGAGATGCTGGAAGGAGCCACCTTCCTTGAAGTTGAGTCCTCTGAATCCCTCGCCACGAGGTTCACTACCCTTTAGTATTCGAGCGACATGGAAAAACAATGGCAGTCAAATGCGATGTTCCACACCTATTATATACAACTTAAGATGGCCATTGAATCCTTCCCTCGCATGATGATGAATACATTGCATAGGTTCCAACCACTTGTGAAGTTCCATGCAGATGAAAATTTCATTTACGTCAATGTGCATGAGGATGAAAACAACGAAGATCTCCAGTCATATTAAAAACGCACAGAGGAGGACATGGAAGAAATAACCAAGGAATGGCTTGCAGATTTCCTTGTACCGGTCGAACAGATAGAACTCTCTGACCCTAACCTCATCGAAAGTCCTGTAGTCACTCGAGAAGAGTATTATGGACCCAACAACAACAAAAGGAACAATAAGGAAGAAGTACATGAAATGAACATCGCATCAAAGGAACCTACACTAGACTCACTAGGAGGAGGAGGAGGAGATGATGAAGTAGACCAAGAAGAGAATGAAGGGGAAGAAAATAAATAGGAACAGGGTGAAGTGACACCACCTAAAGATCCCCTTACAAAGACCGAATCATCCAAGAAAAGAAAGGTTTCCCCAAAGAAACCTTCAACATGAAAGAAGTCACGAGCCAGTAAGCCCCAGTTATAGACTATGCTTACAGTGGATGACATCGATATCATCATCATCATTGTAATAGACACTTCATAGGATATTTTGCAGTGAAACGGAGATGAAAGGGGTACAACAAGCCCTCTACTCGATTCACACAGTATCTACTGCATCATCATCATCAGAAGGTATAGAATTGGGAGATGAGCGTTCTCAACTACACAGACTACAAGATGCAACAGAGGCTCACCTTTGTTGTGTCCAGGAAGAAAAAGAGAAGGCCATAAAGGAATTGAAGAAAGTGAAGGAGGAATCTCTAGAGAAACGTCAGATTGTGCAATAATAGAAAGATGACATCCAGACGAAGTTTGCAGAGGATAGAGCGCAGATCCAGAAGTGAAAAGAATAGTTGCTCACAGAACAGATGGGCGTTAAGGAGGCAGTCACTAGAACACTTTGCTTTATGTCGGGCCTGGCACATATAGAGGAAAAGACAATGGAGAGCCAAGTCGGGAAGCTCATTGAATCCATTCAACAACTTCAACAAAGAGTAGCAAAGATGGAACTACAATCAGTATCGATCACTTTGCAAGAAGTGCGGGATTAGAGAGAAGAAACTGCCAGGGGCATAGTAGAAAGAATGAAGGCATTGGCGTTCGAGTGCAAGAAACTCACTAACCAAAGTGCACAGACCTATGAGTGCCTTGCAGAGGACCCAAAACTAAGGACATTGGAGTCACAACTCTAGGAAGCAAAGAAACAAGCAGCGATAGTACAAGCACAACTAAAACTATTGTCGGCAGTCGAGAATATGGAAAGGTTGCACGAGGTGCGCACGGTCCAACGACGGGCCAATTACATCCATAGTAGAGTCATGGAAGTGACCAGAGACTCCAACTAGTGTAGGACGAAGCCTGCACACTTTTTGAAGAGATCGAAGGATGAGGTGCAGAGCTAGAACAAGTGGTCACCATGGTGGAACAACACTTGGAAGGACTTGTCATCGAGAAATTTACTCAGGAGTTCGCCATGCAGGAGGCTTTGTTGAAGCAACAAGTCGAATCAGATCAAGCCAAGATCAAGGAATTCAAAGAAGAATTTCCCAAATCAGAGTGACTCGAGATGAGTCACAGGTTAGTTTAGGGGGATTGTTGGACCTTGACCAAGTTTTTGAGAACCTTGGTCATGTTTGACCAATTTTGGGACTTCGACGGGCTGGTCGAAGATGGAGCACCCAGGTGAAGTGGAGATCGCGGGATCCCGCCCCCTCGTTTGGCATTTTTGGGTGTTAGGCTTTATGTAATGGGTATGGGATGTCAGCCCATGGGTTTACCCATGTTTAGGACCCAATTGTAATGTATAAATAAGTAGTCAAGCGATGTAATTAGGATTCAGTCAATAGTTGGATCTATGTGATTAGATTAGCATAGTGCATGATTAGTTGGCTTTGTGAAAGATTGTGTTGATAACTTCCAGAGCTAAGTGCAAGTGATTGTAAGAAGTCTCTATGTTAATCCAAACTCGAGGAAGGAGGATCTGGCGAAGCGCATGAAAATCGCGTGTCCTATGCGGAGATGGTTTTGTGGCTCTGTGCATGTAAGAAGATTGAAAGAAGATAATAAAGAAGACAAAGAGTTGGTGGGCGTAGCCCCACTTTGGGGTGAACCACGTATATCCTGTGTTGTGGTTGCTTCGTGCATATGTTATTGATGTGATTTATTCTTGGTGCTATAATATTTATGTATGTTAGATGTATCTGATGTAGTAGCTTAGTGATTAGTACTGTGAATGAATTCTATATCCATTTATGCTATGTGCTAAATGGTTATATATGCTTAGATGTTGTTGAATACTGCACTATTATGTAATTAGGGTTTTTATCTGCGATGTGAAGAAGAGTCAAAGACTAATGACCATTAATTGATAAGTTATTTGTTAAGTATTGTGATCACATATATGTGTCCCAACTAGGTTGTATACACTTGAGTCCTACAACCCCCCCTTCCTCTACCTTGGGTGAGACTTCATCTGCTTATTAGGTGTTGCCGAAAGGGCCGATAGTTAGGGTTTTGTTTGTGCGTTGTTGAAGCATTGAACCTTGGGTCTGCCCCTGTGCCAACACACACATTCATTAAAATTCTAAAGCTAAACTTTCAACATAATTATAATCTAATCTATAACATGTTGTGAATTAAAGACATTTAACTAAATTGTTGAATTGATATAACTAAGAAATAGTAATTGAATTTATGGAAGTACTTAAGAAACTGATCTATCAATGACTATTTAATCTGTTGGAAAAAACATCTAAGTACTGCAAATTGAAAAGGAACAACAAATGTACTTTAAACTAAAGGAGCAACAAATTCTAAATTAAGAGAAAGGAACAACAAATGCTAACTTGATAAAAGTAACATCGTATGTGAAAATGAGAGGAACTGTCGATCAAAAAACTACAGCAACGAGAAATGGAACAACAATCAGTAACATTCAAATGAAGCATCTATCTTCTATAATCAAACAACACAACTAATCTATAAAAACATCAACAGACTCATGCATTCATCGTAACTATTGCAAAAGTGATTTAAATCATAGAATTGAAATAAAATGCAAAAATGGTGAAAACTCAATATGCAAAAATCAGGAACTGTGATTCAAATCCTTGCTTTCGGAAATTGAATGTGATCACAGTTGGTTTAATAGCTTCTTAAATCGAAGAGAATAGAGTTGGCCTACCTCTTTTTCCCTCAAGTAGTTGTCCTAAAAGAATTGTAACAAAGAGAATAGAGTTGGATTGTGTAACGCTTATTATCTCCCCTTCTTTAGAACTCTTCCTTTCAGTAAAATATTTCAGTTCAGTTCTGGCATCGAATTGACTAGTCATGAGGAAAGCAACATGAAAGAGAGACAAATCAATTGTCGACTTGAATAATTTATTAAACTAAGAGACTAGTGAAAACCATCATGACCCCAAGTACAAAAATGCCCCAAAATAATATGGAAGCACACCAAGTGGACAAAATCATGCCAAGCAAGATGTAGTTGAGCATCCAAAAGCATGTCGAATGACCACACACACACCAAAGTCAATAAATCCTATCCTATGGATTCTAATTCACCATCTTAATCTATGAATTTGACCATCCTTATCTACTAATCTATAACGCATTCATAGTATCCAAATCAGATAGTAGAGAAAGCTCCATATAAATCAACGAGTGGAGCTTTTGGAATGATCATTTCTTATTCTACTCATTCTTCTACTCATAGGAGGTCATACTAGTCGCAACGATTCACTCCTTTTTCGTGTGACATGACAACAAACTGTATCTATGATACACTGAATGAAACACAATGGACATAAAATAAAGGCCTTCGATGCAGAGCGTTCACCCCACAGATAGATTTATTCATAAATATAGAGTAGTCATAAGGAGATCTCAAAAATCTAGCCCGTTCCAATGCTTGACTGAATTTGATTTTTGGGTGCTTGGGTTGGGCCATATATTGATTTATTCAACTTAAAACCATGTTATAACCTCCCTTAGAAGAGAACCAAAGAAAGGAATCAATGGAGTTTAGAAATATCTTAAAATAATTAACAGGAAAACTCCTAATATTATCGATTATTTGTTCATTCAAACTATTCCCTTTACAAAATAGATTCCCATACCGAAACTCTAAGTCATTTGTGTGAAATATTCCATTCAATACATTATATAACCCTGAATCCATTCGAGATAGCTCCATTCTTTATGTCCCCAATGGATGGATGGAACAGGAGGGGGCGGTGAGACCTGAGGTTCTTCACTGGGACAATCAGTCATTAGCATGGAAAGTGACAACAACTCTCATCCCGCATTTCAAATCATCATTGAGTATCTCTGGAAAAAGTGTGAAAGGAATAATGTGGAGTTGCAGGAATTGAAAGAAGAGTTTAGTCACTTGCTGAGAATTTTTTCTTCCCAGAAACTTCGACCGGGTGTGGGAGATGTGGGAATGGTGTGTTACAAATAAACAACCAAGGCCTCACAATACCCCGGAATTGGATTTTGACCTGAATACTACATAAAAAGTCTATATTCCTCTGCCCAACATACCTAACCTCCCCTTGGTGCTAGGGATATGCCCTGTGATTGGCACTAGATCGTAGTCCAATGTTCTATGATTGAAAGTGCTATGTTGCTGATGGTATCTGATCATATGATCATATTGTATATTGTGGTATTAAGATTCTAAAATAAGTATGGGATGTAAGTAATGGAAGCATGTAAAGTGAAGGTTATAGTGCCTGATTGATGATATAGTCTATATGGGAATGTGTGTGACCCTTGTGTGTTAATAAGGCTTGCAATAGTAAAATGTGGTAAGCACCCAATTGAAAGAAAAATGGGCATTGTTATGGGGGGAAGAAAAAAATCCATGGAAGGGGTAGTGTTGGGTTTTAACTTTGAGTAACTCCAACTGTTTAGTAGTGCTAGATGTCCCTAATGTTGTTACTTCATAGTGTGAACAGTTTCTCCTCTGTTTCCTACTTGTGAGTGTGTATTTGTGCTACTCGGTAGTATGAGAATCTACTATAATTACTCCTAGTTGGTAGTGTTTTATATCTTAAATGAGGGAAATGGGGGGCTTCCTTCATTTTGAGGTAAAGAGAAGTGCGATTGGGGCAAAGGAATTACATTTGTAAGATGCATAACCCTCCCTGAAAATCTGCATTCATATGTAGAGAGATGGCTCAGGCATTAAAGCGTGAATGGATTAGTAGAAAGAGTGAATGCACAAATATAGGAGGGAGAGACCGGTCACACTCTGAAGCAATGGGTATGGGGATGGTAAATTATATAGAATAAATGACCTACTCGAATGGGAAATTCCCCTAATAAACCTCGCTACTTGGGGTGGTAAATTCTCCTCTATGAACCTGGCCTTATATAAAGTGGTTGGTAATTACCCTCGAACCATGTAAAAGACCCTCAGCAATGAGAAGTTACTATTCTAAGAACATATAAGAATAGAAATGGAAATAGGAACCCAATGACACAGACCACAAGAAAGAAGGCTAGAAATCTCAGCAAGAAGAAAGAAAAGTTAGAAAAATTGCAGGAAGTTACAGAGAAGACTTCACAGAAAGAAGGATTACAGAACTGGAACCTCACCGAAATAACAAAACAATGCAAACTGGTACTTCACCACAACAAAGAAATATGACCGTTGGAGGCATCCCGACTATTAGAATGATGCTCCAGAATGGATAGAAATGTGGTTATGGCTAGAAAGATCGCCATTGGACCATTGAGGCTGTGCCATAATGGATGGATTGAGGCATCCCTGATGTTGGAGGAATTTGTTGTGAACATTATCTCTTTAATCCATTGAATGTCTCACCAGGGAAACTTTTGCAAATTGTGATTACCTGAGCCCACAGAGAACCAATTATCGTGTTGTGCTTATTGAGACCTCGCCACTCGTTCAACTACCTTGGTGTTTGCATGCCTACCCAAAATATTTGATTACAAGCGTGCATGTCGGGCGAACGCAGTGCAGTGGAAAAGTCCATAGAGGAAATTATAATTGATCTTATGGCGGAGAAGGTCATGTCCATAGGAGCACAGGCCCCATCAACAAGAGGATTTCAAGCCTCTCCATCAACTGCACGTCGATCTAGACCCTCTCGAACTGCAACAGAGGAATGGAGCAAGCATTGCGTTGACTTGGAAAATGCAAACCTCATCCCATAAATCCTACCCGACTATATCCTGCCTCTAGCTGGTGCGGTTAGCCGTGACAACATCCCAAGAGACTTCGACTATACACTGATCACTGCATACCTCCCGAAGGGGATACGCACAATTAGATCGCAGTTGGGACAGATTTTGAAGCTCAAGATCAGTGATTTCAACTTAGGAGATCGTAAGAATTATGGAATTCACACCCCACATAAGTACTTGATAAAGATATTGAGGAAGAATCCAAAGAAAGTCCCCCATCCATGGACCATGGACATCATGATATCAACAATCCTTAATGTGATGAAGATACCACACTTCGATAGACATCAGGAGGTTAAATCGTGCGTTAAACGCCTCCTTTCTTGCTACCATGGTGGTTACCTGTGGTTGGATAGGTGCATCACCGTAGATCCGGCACTGATCCATCAGATCACTGGATTGAGCAGGCAAGGACCAGACCCTCAAGATTTTTACCTAGGGAAGGTTGCAGATTGCACCCTGGCGCAGTGTATAAAAGACACCTATGGTGATGTATATAAGGGGAAGTGGGGCTACAAGGTAGCCTCCATCCAAAATGGCACAGTGCACCTAGCTTCCCAATTGATCACTGGTAACCTTGCCACAAAGAATAGACTGATGCAGGTCACGGGGTTCATCGTCGATCTCAAAGGAAAGTGCGTCGAAGGGATGTAGATGAAATGAGCGAGCTACCTCGTCAACCAGTTAGATAAATATTGTCGTGAAGCGCAAGACCAGGACTATGAGTTTCACTTCAACTGGTTGCTAATTCTCGTTTCCTTCATCACTTGGGAGATGCCGGAAGGAGCCACCTTCCTTGAAGTTGAGTCCTCTGAATCCCTCGCCACGAGGTTCACTACCCTTTAGTATTCGAGCGACATGGAAAAACAATGGCAGTCAAATGCGATGTTCCACACCTATTATATACAACTTAAGATGGCCATTGAATCCTTCCCTCGCATGATGATGAATACATTGCATAGGTTCCAACCACTTGTGAAGTTCCATGCAGATGAAAATTTCATTTACGTCAATGTGCATGAGGATGAAAACAACGAAGATCTCCAGTCATATTAAAAACGCACAGAGGAGGACATGGAAGAAATAACCAAGGAATGGCTTGCAGATTTCCTTGTACCGGTCGAACAGATAGAACTCTCTGACCCTAACCTCATCGAAAGTCCTGTAGTCACTCAAGAAGAGTATTATGGACCCAACAGCAACAAAAGGAAGAATAAGGAAGAAGTACATGAAATGAACATCGCATCAAAGGAACCTACACTAGATTCACTGGGAGGAGGAGGAGGAGATGATGAAGTAGACCAAGAAGAGAATGAACGGAAAGAAAATAAATAGGAACAGGGTGAAGTGACACTGCCTAAATATCCCCTTATAGAGACTGAATCATCCAAGAAAAGAAAGGTTTCCCCAAAGAAACCTTCAGCATGAAAGAAGTCACGAGCCAGTAAGCCTCAATTACAGACTATGCTTACAGTGGATGACATCGATCTCATCATCATAGCTGTAACAGACACTTCATAGGATATTTTGTAGTGCAACGAATAAAATCAAGAGACAATGTATGACAAGATTGAAACAGAGATGAAAGGGGTACAAAAAGACCTCTACTCGATTCACACAGTATCTATTGCATCATCATCATCAAAAGGTATAGAATTGGGAGATGAGCCTACTCAACTACATAGACTAGAAGATGCAACAGAGGCTCACCTTTGTTGTGTCCAGGAAGAAAAAGAGAAGGCCATAAAGGAATTGAACAAAGCGAAGGAGGAATCTCTAGGGCAACATCAGATTGCGCAATAAGAGAAATATGACATCCAGGCAAAGTTTGCAGTTGATAGAGCGCAGATCCAGAAGGGAAAAGAACAGTTTCTCACAGAACATATGGGAGTTAAAGAGGAAGTCACTAGAACACTTCGATTTGTGTCGGGCCTGAAACAGATAGAAGAAGAGAAAATGGAGTGCCAAGTGGGGAAGCTCATTGAATCCATTCAATGGCTTCAACAAAGAGTAGCAAAGATGGAACTACAAAAAGTATCGATCACTCCACAGGAAGTGCGAGATCAGAGAGAAAAAACTGCCAGGGGCACAGTAGAAAGAATCAAGGCATTGACTTTCGAGTGCAAGAAACTAACTAACCAAAGTGCACAGACCTATGAGTGCCTTGCAAAGGACCCATAACTAAGGACATTGGAGTCACAACTCCAGGCAGAAAAGCAACAAGCAGCGATAGTACAAGCACAACTGAAACTATTGTTAGCAGTCGATAATATGGAAAGGTCACACAAGGTGCACACGGTCCAACAACAGGCCAATGCCATCCATGGTAGAGTCATGGAAGTGACCAGAGACTCCAACCAGTGTAGGACAAATCCTGCACACTTTTTGAAGAGATCGAAGGATGAGGTGTAGAGCTAGAACAAGTGGTCACCATGGTGGAACAACACTTGGAAGAACCTTTCATCGAGAAATTCATTCAGGAGTTCTCCATGCAGGAGGCTTTGTTGAAGCAACAGGTCGAACCAGATCGATTCAAGATTGAGGCCTTCGAAGAAGAATTTCCCAGATCAAAGTGACTTGAGACGAGTCACAGGTGAGTTTTGGGGGATTGTTGGCCCTTGACCAAGTTTTTGAGAACTTTGGTCATGTTTGACCAATTTTGGGACTTCGACAGGCTGGTCAAAGATGGAGCACCTAGGTGAAGCGAAGATCGCGGGATCTCACCCCCTCTTTTGGGATTTTTGGGTGTTAGGGTTTATCTAACGGGTATGGGATGTTGACCCATGGGTTTTCCCATTTTTAGGCCCCATTTGTAATGTATAAATAAGTAGTGAGGCGATGTAAGTAGGTAGTCAGACAATGTAAGTAGGATTCAGTCAGTAGTTGGATCTATGTGATTAGATTAGCATAGTGCATGACTAGTTGGCTTTGTGAAATATTGTGTTGATAACTTGCAGAGCTAAGTGCAAGTGATTGTAAAAAGGCTCTGTGTTAATCCAAACTCGGGGAAGAAGTATCTGGTGAAGTGCACGCAGATCTTGTGTCCCATGCGGAGATGGTTTTGTGGCTCTGTGCATGTAAGAAGATTGAAAGAAGATAATAAAGAAGAAAAAGAGTTGGTGGGCGTAGCCCCACGTTGGGGTGAACCACGTATATTATGTGTTCTGGTTTCTTTGTGAATATGTTATTGATGTGATTTATGCTTGGTGCTATAATATTTATGTATGTTAGATGTATCTGATGTAGTAGATTAGTGATTAGTATTGTGAATGAATTCTATATATGTTTAATGCTATGTGCTAAATGCTTATATATTCTTAGATCTTGTTGAATATTGCGTTGCTATGTAATTAGGGTTTTTATCTGTGATGTGAAGAAGAGTCAAAGACTAATGACTGTTAATTGATAAGTGCTTTGTTAAGTATTGTGATCAAAGATTTGTGTCCCAGCTAGGTTGTATACACATGAGTCCTACAAGGCCCCCTTCCTTTACCTCAGGTGAGACTTCATCTTCTTAGTAGGTGTTGCCAAAAGGGTCGGTAGTTAGGGTTTTGTTTGTGCATTGTTGAAGCATTGAACCTTGGGTTTGCCCCTGTGCCAACACACACATTCATTAAAATTCTAAAGCTAAAATTTCAACAGAATTATAATCTGATCTATAACATGATGTGAATTAAAGGCATTTAACTAAATTATTGAATTGATATAACTAAGAAATAGTAATTGAATTTATAAAATTACTTAAGAAACTGATCTATCAATGACTATTTAATCTACTTGAAAGAACATATAAGTACTGTAAATTGAAAAGGAACAACAAATGTACTTTAAACTAAAGGAACAACAAATTCTAAATTAAGCAAAAGGAACAGCAAATGCTAACTTAATAAAAGTAACATCGTATGTGAAAATGAGAGGAACTATCGATCAAAAAACTACAGCAATGAGAAATGGAATAACAATCAATAACATTCAAATGAAGCATCTATCTTCTATAATCAAACAACACAACTAATCTATAAAAACATAAACACACTCATGCATTCATCTTAATTGTTGCAAAAGTGATTTAAATCACAGAATTGAAATAAAATCGATACAATTACAGATTGAGATAGTAACTCCTTCATACTGGGCCCTCGGTCCTTAGAAGCACTGCTTCTAGAAACTCAATATGCAAAAATGGTGAAAACTCCCAAAGGTTCTATTAATTCCATAATTGGTACAACATTTACAAAAGATTGTTTGTACAAAGAAATTCTGAGTTCTGAATGCATGGATAAATTTCTTAGATGTCTTTCTATGATTCATTCCCCTCTATTTATTACAATGATATGGATAAATTAAGTCACCATGAGGATCGAGAGATACTCGGGATTGCTTTTACTATTTATAAAGTTTACAAAATAAAGAGTCAATCTTTCTCAAAACTGCTTTGTGCCTAATCTCTTCATCTTCCAACAGTCTACACATCTTCAAAATCTTTGATGTTAATGATATCCACCTATTCTTGCAATAAAATCAAACAATTCCAATCGAATTTTAGAATTTATCTAATATCAATCAATAATATTTCTAGAATACTTTTTAATCATTTTATATCCTAATTATCTCTAATTAATGGAAAAGTCAATCAAGATTATATCATAAACCATGGGAATAAGGAGGATATTTGTACCTTTTCCTCAACTCAGCAGTGACCTAGGTTTATTACGGGATTTTACCACTACTTAATAGGCCACCATCACATAGTAGAATATACCACCCCAATAGGAAGTCTTTGTCTACACTTTATCTCAGTAGCTCAGGAGACTTGCATTTTGTAACTCCAAAACCATATTCTACCTACCTTCCTCCATCCATTCATGCTTGGTTAAAGCCTTCCTTTATTCCTTGGCTGGTCCATCCTTGCTTTTGTAAATTGAATGTGCTCACAGTTGGTTTAATAGCTTTGTAAATCGGAGAGAATAGAGTCGGCCTACCTCTTTTTCCCTCAAGTAGTTGTCCTAAAAGAATTTTAACAAAGAGAATAGAGTTGGATTGAGTAATGGTTATTCTCTCCCCTTCTTTAGAACTCTTCCTTTCAGTAAAATATTTTAGTTCAGTTCTGGCATCGAAATGACTAGTCATGAGGAAAGCAACATGAAAGAGAGACAAATCAATTGTCCACTTGACTAATTTATTAAATTAATAGACTAGTTGAAACCATCATGACCCAAAGCACAAAAATGCCCCAAAATAATATGGAAGCACACCAAGTGGACAAAATCATGCCAAGCAAAATGTAGTTGAGCAGCCAAAAGCATGTCAAATGACCACAAACACACCAAAGTCAATAAATCCTATCCTATGGATTCTAATTCACCATCTTAATCTATGAACCTGACCATCCTTATATACTAATATATAGCACATTCATACTTTCCAAATCATACCGCAGAGCAAGATCCATATAAATCAGCGAGTGGAGATTTTTGAACGATCATTTCTTATTCTACTCATCGGAGGTCATACTAGTCGCAACGATTCACTCCTTTTCCATGCGACATGACACCAAACCGTATCTATGATACGTTGAATGAATAGGGAGCCCAAATGAGGACCTTATATTATGCTGGTCACAATGGAACACAATGGACCTAAAATAAAGGCCTTCAACACAGAGCGTTCACCCCACGGATAGATTTATTCATAAATATAGAGTAGTCATAAGGAGATCTCAGAAATCCAGCCTGTTCCAATGCTTGATTGAATTTGATTTTTAGGTGCTTGGGTCGGGCCATATATTGATTTATTCAACTTACAAACCATGTTATAACCTCCCTTAGAAGAGAAGCAAAGAAAGGATACAATGGAGTTTAGAAATATCTTACAAGAATTAACAAGAAAACTCCTAATATTATCGATTATTTGTTCATTCAAACTATTCCTTTTACAAAATAGATTCCCATACCGAAACTCTAAGTCATTTTTGTGAAATATTTCATTCAATATATTATATAACCCTGAACCCATTCGAGATAGCTCCATTCTTTATGTCCCCAATGGATGGATGGAACGGGAGGGGGTGGTGAGACCTGAGGTTCTTCGCCGGGACAATCGGTCATGAGCATGGAAAGTGACAACAAGTATCATCCCACTTTTCAAATCATCATTGAGTATCTCTGGAAAAAGTGCGAAAGGAATAATGTGGAGTTGCAGGAATTGAAAGAAGAGTTTAGTCGCTTGCTGATAGTTTTTTCTTCCCAGAAACTTCGACCGGGTGTGGGAGATGTGGGAATGGTGTGTTACGAATAAACAACCAAGGCCTCACAATACCCCGGAATTGGATTTTGACCCGAATACTACATAAAAAGTCTATATTCCTCCGCCCAACATACCTAACCTCCCCTTAGTTCCAGGGATATGCCCTGTGTTTGGCACTAGATCGTAGCCCAATGTTCTATGATTGAAAGTGTTATGTTGTTGATGGTTATTGATCGTATGATCATATTATATATTGTGATATTAAGATTCTAAAATAAGTATGGGATGTAAATAATGGAAGCATGTAAAGTGAAGGTTATAGTGCCCGATTGATGATATAGTCTATATGGGAATGTGTGTGACCCTTGTGTGTTAATAAGGCTTGCAACAGTAAAGTGTGGTAAGCACCCAATTGAAAGAAAAATGGGCATTGTTATGGGGGGAAGAAAAAAAATCCATGGAAGGGGTAGTGTTGGATTTTAACTTTGAGTAACTCAAACTGTTTATCAGTGCTTGTTGTCCCTAATGTTGTTACTTCATAGTGTGAATAGTTTCTCCTCTGTTTCCTACTTGTGAGTGTGTATTTGTGCTACTTGGTATCTACTATAATTACTCCTAGTTGGTAGTGTTTTATATCTTAAATGAGGGATATGGGTGGCTTCCTTCGTGTCAAGGTAAAGAAAAGTGTAGAGAGAATTACATTTGTAAGATGCATAACCCTCCCCGAAAAGTGTAGAGAGAAAGGGAAAAGGAATTACATTTGTAAGATGCATAACCCTCCCCGAAAATATGCATTCAGATGTAGAGAGATGTCTCAGGAATGAAAGTGCGAATAGATTAGGAGAAAACGTGAATGCACAAAGATAGGAGGGAGAGACCAGTCGCACTCTGAAGCAATGGGTATGGGGATGGTAAATTATATAGAATAACTGACCTACTCGGATGGTAAATTCCCCTAATAAACCTCACTACGTGGGGTGGTAAATTCTCCTCTATGAACCTGGCCTTATATAGAGTGGTTGGTAATTGAAATCCAATAAGTTCTAGAATAGATCCAGTAAGTAATCCAAATGGATTTGATTAGTAAGTAAGAACTAAGATCCAGTAAGTTGTATGGCCTATTGAATTGGTAAATTGGAGAGTGAAAAGATGGCATTGTCAATGGTAGATTCTCCTATGTTAACCTAGACTTATCTCTTCTTTGGCTAGATATGCCACCTCACCCATCGAACGGATGAGAGACTTCATTCCTTTTCACTATAAAATTTTCCCACTTTGATGGGGAAACTGCACTGGGGTAGTAAGGATGTACAAGCAGGTTTGACTAAAAGGAACCATGAGACTCTGTGAAAACCCAATATAATTTGATCTACCCAGACTATATACCCAAGCTACCCCGACTCACTTCCCCCGCACTACTTAGTTACCCATGTTGCTTAACCTAATCCATTTATGTAGGTAGATAGATAAGTAAATGAGTCCTTCCCTGAGCTAGCAAAGATAAGGTAGGCATGGTCAGAGGACAAAATAGCTCTTCACCCATGCTCCGATGGCTCTATCTAGTAGGGAACACTTTTACTAGTCCTTACCAAGGTAGGCATCTCACTTACATGTCTTCCTCGATCACGATCGCACATACTTAGGCTTTGAACCACCCATATTTTCTTTTGCCAGCTCCCAAAGAGAATGTGATTCCTTCCTTCCTTACCAGTAAGAACGAACCCTTACCAGCTAGAACTATCAAATAGGTATACATGAATGCTACGGGAATTTACTAGCCAACCAAACCCTGATATGGCTAAGAAGGAAGGCACCTGAGATGGAAAATATAAGAGTGGGAGGGAAGTACAGATATTGGCCAGATAAATAGAAGGTAGGCATGTTCCCTCACTTCACTTTCATCCCCCACTATAAAAGGTAGGTGTGGTTGGGCTCAGCCTCTAGAGGACACATTGGTAATAAAATAAATATCCTTCCTTTGGCTCCTCACCCTCTCTTGAGGTTGGGTGGGCCCCTCTCCTCACCCACTAGGTCGATCAGTCAATGATTCCTTCCCCGATCTAAGGTCTTTGGTAGGCCCTTAGAGATGACTACTCATTGAATGGGTAGGGTTGATTGAAAGGGTAGGGCGCTTAAGAGGGAGGGTTGGTTAGGGTGCTTAAGAGGGAAACAAAGGGGTTGGGGGGCATCTTCCTGGCCTTAGTAGGATAATTTACCACTAGATCGGGGCATGAAATTCATAGCCTTAGGATAACACCTTCCCAACTTTAGGAAAGTGTAAATTCCAAGCTCCTTAGATTGAAAACCAATAATTAAGATATAGACAAGTAAGTATTGATGGAGTAAAATATGGTGGTTGTTGGTCATTATTTGTATATGTAATTCCCCCTAACTTTAGATACTAAGTTACATGTAGCTCTTTGGTTTCTTTATGGAAAATTTATTTACTAGCCCACTAATGCACATTACTGGCACATGAATTACTAGCCCATACCAACTACTACACTAAACCAACTACTACAATTACACTATCCCTTACTAGAATCACTAGAATGACATTAAAAATTGGCTCATTACTGGCTCTATTCCACCCATAATATCTTTGTTATTTCCCATGTTATTGCTCTACATCCCACTTAGCCATCAACCATCCACTTAATCCACCATCCGCCATCATCCATCTTTCCCATCCATATTTCTTAGCCATCACCCATCTGCATTCTATATCAATATCCATATTCGCCATCAACCATCCACTATCCTGCCTTTTATCTCACAAATAGAGGTTCAGTTAGTGTTTCATCTGGTCAGGATCTATCAATCAAAACTACTGCAACATATATATAGTAAATACTCTTTTTACATCGCTTGAAAAAGAGATTCTAAAAGGGCATAAAATCCGATCAAAATTACGAGGGGAAATGTGACTTTCAGTACGATGATCACGGTGTTTTAATTTAGATCTGGGGAAAGATAGATCTCATTCTAATGCCTACCTTCCTCCCTCTAGGCATACTCAAGCACCTTACCTACATTCAAGGGTTGCATCTCCCCCTAAACGGGTTGTAAACAATACCCTGATGGGAAACAGTAACTAGTTGTCCCTTGTTCTTGTAATTCTACCCGAAGAGCCTCACAGGCTTCCACTGCACAACTTGTAACCCTGTCCTAGAATGTTGCACGAAGGGCCTCACATAGATATCTGTAATGGGAACTGATATCGCATACTGCATGCATGTATATAATAATATTATTATAGTTATCGCATATGTGCCTCACACATTAGATTAGTAAGCTCACATATGCGCCTCACGTATTAGTAAGTAGTTTCCTCCACTTCGTTGATCCAACCTCCACTTTCTCTACTTCGTTAATCCAATCTACACTCACTCAGACCTGAGAGAGAGCTGGTGGGTGGAGAAATGAGTTGTTGGGAGAAGGGAAAGCCTAGGTGAATAGAGAATGTCATGAGTTCTTGTCTCAGCCACAGGTATCCATCCATTCATGTCTCTGTTTCTCTTCCTAAGTCTCATTCAGTTCACCCATGAACTATAGACACATTCACTGACCTAGCAAAGAAGAAGTAAAAGCCAATAATTGCATAAATAAAAGTAAGCACTCATTACATTTATAGTGGCTTAACCGTCAGTTACTACACCGCTCACTCTATACAATTTCATTATGGGAGGCGCTATTAGGTGTTCAAGCGAGGATGTCTTGCATCACTTCCATTCTGTTTTATTCCCTCAATCATTCGGCACAACCTTGAGAAATATATAAACGCCCAAATGGGGAATAAATCGAGATACTATTTCCTTCCATATGCCCTCAATCACTCAATATGGGTCGTCGTATCTCGAGTAGCGAAGGGTTCTACCTTTCCACGTAGCGATAAGGTAGTTTTCCCATGGTTTTTTATGTATTCCAAGGTTAAATGCATGGTTAGGAAATATCGACTTTTCCTACCATATCCTACTATCTGTATATTCCCACCCAACTAGAATCTTGGTTAAGTTAGATCGGTTAAGCCAGTTCAATCAGTGACAAGGCCACACCACCCTTTCACTCTCAAATTTACCACTTTCATCAACAAGGCCATGCCACCCTTTCACTCTCAAATTTACTAGCTACTTTGGGTCAAACCACATTCATCGATATTCCATCAATATATGACAAGGTTATACCTTTCCTGTGTTGATTAATTGGGTTGGTTTTCATTGATGTCAACCCTTGAAGAAAGTTCGGTAGCAAATTCTGGTAGCACAAAGGTTTGGGTAATGGACCCAAGGTTTTTTTTTATGCATAATGGTATTATTTTTTATATATTTTTAGGTAATACTATTATAGATGGATATTATATGTCATGCCATTTCTGGTGGTATGTGGAACATCACATAACTCCTCACGGTTTGAGAGTTATGACCTTACGAAGTTGGAGGACCCTCATATGTTGGCTTGAAGCCCCAAAAGGTCAAAGAAGTCAAAGTGATTGCAAAGAAGAAATTATTTAAATAATAAAATGAAGTGACAAATTCAAAGAGGATTATTTAAATAATAAAGTGAAGTGACAAAGTCAAAGAGGATTATTTAAATAATAAAGTGAAGTGACAAAGTCAAGGAGGATTATTTAAACAATAAAGTAAATGGAGAAATTTCTAATTATGGAAAGTGGTTATAAGAAGGTTAAGCCTAAAATGAGGAAAATGGGTTAAGTAGTCAAGTGGCTATTGGATATGTGGACAAAGTGGCTATGTGGAAAAAGTGGTCTAGAAGATGCTTTTAAGGAAGCTACATGAAAGTATAAATAAGAGGCAAGGCTCTCTCATTTCAATCACACTTGAGAATATTGAATATCTACGGGTGACTGAGGTAACCAAAAGATATCTAAACCGAATTTCAGAGGGAAGGTGAAGTAAAGAAGGATGAAATTCAAAGGAGGAAAAAATATTTTGATGAGGCTTTCTAAGATATGTTATTTGCAGGTCATCTCACCATTTTCGCAATAATTTTTTTTTCTAGAATGATTCAGACTGTGGAATTGGGATGCCATTGAGGAAACATATCAATGTAGTTGTGGTATGAATTTCAGATTGTGGGTCATATTTTTGGAGTTACACTCCATGGAAAATAGGGTTTGTGGCTAGTCCTGAAACTATTATGAAACAAGTGTTTCGGGTAAAAACATCATAACTTATTCATAACAGATCCAAATTCAATAAGACTAAATGAGTTGGTTAGATTACAGTATTCAGTATTCTGTGTACAATTTTCAGATCCATCTACAAGTTCACTCTCTAGAATAAGCCAAAAGTCAACAAGGTATGTATTTGAGAGTGCCACTATAGCCTGTCTTTTTCTCATCCAACTGATTGCTCCTCCAAATAGGTTAAACACATACCCACTTGTAGATCTTTTTCGATCCAAATCTCCAGCCCTGCCTACATCAACAAAGCCATGTATTTCCACCACTCTGTCCAATCCCGGTCTTCCTTGGTAGCACAATCCATAACTGGTTGTGCCACGAAGATACCTGAAGACCCTCTTTACTACTGTCCAATGCTCCTTCCCTGGTTTTGACATATACCTGCTCAAAACTCCCACTGCATGTGCAATGTCCGGTCTAGTACAAACCATTGCATACATCAAACTGCCAACTACACTATCATATGGAACATGGGACATGTCTTCTTCTTCTTCCTGTGTCTTGGGACATTGATCTGCAGATAACTTTACACCTATAGGAATAGGAACCTTGACCAGTTTACTTCCATGCATATTAAACCTCTCCAATATCGTTTCAACATATTTTCTTTGATTCAGCCAAAGTTTCATGTTTGCACGATCTCTTTTAATCTCCATTCCCAGAATGAAGTTAGCAGCACCGAGATCCTTCATGTCAAATTTGGAGGATAGCTGCGATTTCACCTCCTTGATA
>JZKD02S0463353.1:146328-165556 GCA_000966675.3 Picea glauca | reverse complement strand
AGGAATACATCACCACCATCATATTTTTCATATTCAGAGAACCACTCCCTATGAGGAGTCATATGGTATGATGCACCTGAGTCGATCAACCATACACCATGGTCTTCATGTGTACGTGTATATGCTAGGTAAAAATCACCTCCTTCTTCAGTGGAAGTTTTCACCTCCGTGGAAGAGGTACTATCAGATCCCTTTGGTTTTTCAACCTTCTTAGACTTGCAATCTTTCTTATAATGCCCTGTTTTACCACACTTCCAACATTTCCTTAGAGATTTTCCTGGAGACTTAGATCTACCTATAGATTTAGATATCCATCTCGAAGGCTCACCAGGTTTCTTGTCTTGGGTATGCCCTCTTACAAATAAAGCATCTATGCTATGACCATCCATGCTTTTTTGCCTCATCTCTTCAGATAACAAGGATGCAACTACATCCTCATACTTCAATGTAGATTGAGTGGTACTACCTATTGCTACAACCAGATTATCCCAAGAATATGGCAAAGAACATAACAAAGTAATACACTTATCTTCTTCTGCAATTGTAATATTAACAGATCCAAGTTGACTTACCAGAGTATTAAAGGCATTTAGATCTTCTGTCACAGAATCTCCATCTTCCATCCTAAGATGATACAACTTATTTTGAAGAAACAACTTGTTTACCAGTGACTTTGATTGATACAAATTCCCTAACTTATCCCATAGTTCCTTGGCTGTAGATTCTCTCAAGACATTCAACAACACTGAATCTGCCATGCAGACTCGAATAGTACTCCTTGATTTTATGTCCAACTTGTCCTAATCTTCCTTTGACATACCAGTAACTGGTGTACTAGTAGTTTGTGTACTGGTAGGTTGTGTACCATTATCCTGTGTGCTTGTAGATGGTGTACCAGTATGCTTTGTACCAGGATCCACAACGATCCATTGTTCTTTGTCTATAAGAAGGTCCTCCATCTTGAGCTTCCATAGCTCAAAGTTTTTACCGTTGAAATTCTCTATCTCGATTCTAGATGATCTCGCCATTCCTCTTTATTTACTCGAATCTCCACTGCAAAAGCTCCCACTAAACCCAGGTTTATCACAGACCCAAGATAAACTTGATCTATCAAGACCGAGCCAAACCCTCAGCAACAAAGTCATCCCTTTGAAGCCAAAAATGATCTCTGATACCACAGGTAAGTTTTAAACCTGTGAAGTAAAGCAATGCATATAGATTCTTAAGAAATACATAAATTAATCAATGGCTCATACACATAGTACATAGAGATTTTATACCAAAAACCCTCAATCGGGAAAACCTTTCTTATTTTCATTATATGGAATTTCACCATTCACCATACAATATATACAATGTTTTTAGGTATTCTGTAGATACCAAAACCCTAATCCTTTAATCCGGGATTAATTTACAAATCCGCTAAAAATAGCAAAAATCGCCCAAAAAAAAAAATTGGGGTGTTGCCCCAAACCGCGTCGGCCCCGGGGCATCCTCCGGTATCCGATGCTACGGGTAACTAGGGGGGGGGGCATACCTGCCCCCCCCCTAGGACCCCCCTAGGAAAGTGCCTAGTGCACATGGCAGAGCTCTAGGTGAAGGGATCGTCAGACGCAGTTGTCGTATATGACGCACCCACACACACACACATGCAAAGAATATAACACATACCCAACACTTTCAATTATAGTCGGAGAACATAGGGGTTGTATCCTCCTTCTGGTTGTAGCCAGAGAATTGAGGAGTTGGATCTTCCCTCAGGTTGTAGCCTGAGAAACTAGGGGGTTGGAGCCTCCTTCCAATTGCAGCTAGAAAACAAAGGAAGTTAGTTCTTCTAATGAATGTAATGCTTCAAGACATATAAGAAAATGAATTCTATGGTTTTCTCCCTCTTTGGGTTTCCACATAAAAAAACTAGTGTACTGTGTATGTGTATGATTGTTCATTTGTTCATTGTTTATTTACTTTGCAAATATTGGATGATAATGCTACATTGATATAACACTTGCCTTATATGGTTAAAAAAGATTATATTTTCATATTATTGATTCACCCTCCCTCTCAGTAATCCAACAATTGGTATCAGAGCAGGTTCCTTTAGAAATAGTCTAACCACTGAAAGGTAGATCATGGAGAGCAACAACATGTATAAAAATGGAATACCACAGATTGATGGACAAAAGTATGCATTTTGGAGCATAAGGATGAAGACATATATACAAGAATAGGGATTTGAAATTTGGCAATCAATTGTAGATGGATACACAACACCAGTAGTTCCTCCAACAAATGACAAAACAGTGAAACTCAGTCAGAATAATTCCAAAGCCACAAATGCACTTATGAATGGCCTTGGAGAATCGATATTCACCAAAGTTGCACATTGTAAATCCACTAAAGATATTTGGGACAAACTTTGAAATATTTATGAAGGAGATTCAAAAGTCAAAGAATAAAATCTCCAAACTTACAAAGGTTATCTCGAACAACTAAAGATGAAGGAACATGAGAATATTGTTTCTTACTTTTTACGAGTCGATGACATAGTAAATGCAATCTTGGGATTGGGAGAAGAAATCAAAGAATCTGTAATTGTTCAAAAGGTACTAAGATCTCTTCCTATGAGATTTAGACCTAAGATATCATCACTAGAAGAAAGAGCATATGTAAACTCAATAAGCATGGAAGAAATACATGGAATATTAACAACATATGAAATGAGAACTAAACAGGAAAATCTAGATATAAAATAAGCATCCTTCAAAGCATCCAAAAGGTCAAAGCAAAAGGGAAAGAAAAAAGAAAAAGAACATAGAAGCAACAGTGATGTCTTGGAAGATGATGAAGAGAGGCTAACTTAGTCAGAAGATTGAACAAGGGAACCAGCGATAGGTATAGAGGTTACTCAAAGAGAAAAAAAACATATAAAGGCAAAATAACCACAAAGAAAATTTTCAAGAAAATTTTATGCACCAAAGAAGACATCTCAGCATCCGATGAAGATGAAGTCAGTGACAGTGAGATACAGATAGTTCTATTCATGGCAGTAGAAGACTCTGATAAAGAATACTCTGAACAAGAATATGAAAAGGATAAAGAAGAATATGAAGAGGCAAAAGTTGACTATCGAGAAGAATTGTTGTGTTCCATATAAGTTATCATAAGAGAAAAGAACAAAAACAAGAAACTACAAGAGGAACTAGACAAGAAAGAAGACACTCAGGAACTAGAACAAATGATCACAAATTTGAAGGTTCAAATTGAAGAAGATAAAAGAATTCAAGAAACACTCAAAGAACATCTAGAAGGAAGAGACAGGATCATTGGAAATTTGGAAGCGTAAATTGTCACATTAAGAAAGGATCCTCAAAAGAAAAATATGCAGAACAACTCAAAAGTTTTGAATGACATTATCAGTAGTCAAAAACCTCATCACGACAAGTCTGGACTTGGATACAATCAGATAGAAAAGGGATCAATATCCAAAACAACAGAACAAGAAACATATCCTAAAAGATATGCATAAACAATCAAAGGGGATAGGAAGGTCTACAAAGAAAATTACAAGGACACTCCTCCACCAAGAAGATTCACATTTCAGAATCAATGACCGACAGAAATAGATAGGCCTCGGGAAGAAAAAGGATTCATAAAAGTACCTCCTTTCAGAATATCTTCAACTCCCAGGTATCAAACTATATTTTTTGGTTTATGTTATGCATGTAATAATTTTGGACATAAAGTTGTGAATTTCAGAGTTAACAACAGGAACATAAACAACTTTGAAAGTCATACACAAAAGGTTTATCCAAGAAGGCCTAGTGAAACACAGAGAAGAATTTACAACAGGTTTGAATCTTTGATCACTGAAGTGGAATGATACAAATGTAAAAACTTTGGATACATGGCCAAATATTGTAGAATGACAGTCCATCCTAGAGAACCACGACGGAACAACAACAGTCATAGACAAGAACCTCAAAAAAGGACATGGATAAGAAATAAGAATCAGTATAGCAATGAAGAATGCACACTCTCTCTACAAACTAAGCAGAAGAAATGTGGTTGGTATGTTGATAGTGGGTTTTCAAAACACATGACAAGTGATAGAGATAGGTTCTTACATTAAGAAAGGAAAGAGATGGATCAGTCTCCTTCAGAAATGATGATTCAACTAAAATCATTGGAAAAGGCATAGTCAGAATTGAGAACAAGAATACCAAGGCATAAAATGTTCTACTAGTAGAAGATATGAAACATAATCTTATAAGTGTGATTCAAATGTGTGACCAAGGTCATAAAGTTACTTTCGATTCAAAAAAATGCGAGATAAGAAAACAAGGTTCAGGAAATTTGTTTGAAAAAGTTGCGAGAACTTCAAGCAACATATATGTAGTAAGTGAAATTGGAAATGAAAATTGTTTCCTAGGAAAGGAAGATGAAAGTTGGATATGGCACAGAAGAATGGGTCACATACATTTTGATAACCTTGTCAAAGCCATCAAAAGGGAAGTAGTTAGATAAATTCCCCAGATCATGAAACCAACCAACACTTTATGCAAGCATTGTCAACAAGGAAAGCAAACAAAGACCATGTTTAAATCAAAAGAATATTCAATGACAAGACCACTAGAAATTGTGCATATTGATCTAGTTGGACCAAATACAACAAATGTTTTTCTTTCTAGTTGGACCAACTACAAGAATGACTACATTTTTCTTTCTCAGGAATAAGTCAGAAGATTTTGAAAACTTCAAGGTCTATAAGGAAATGGTTGAAAATGAAATGGATTCAAAAATCAAATGCTTGAGATATGATAATGGAAGAGAGTTAACTTCAAAGGAATTTATGAACTACTACAACAGACATGGAATAAAAATACAATTCTCTGTTGCTAGGACACCTCAATAGAATGGAGTTATTGAAAGAATGAACTTGACAGTACAATAAATGGCTCGAGCAATGCTAATGAATTCCAGATTGACATATATATTTTGGACACAAGAAATGCATACATTAGTTGACATTCAAAACTGATTAATGCTCAGAAACAACACTGATAAAACTCCCTACGAGCTATGGAAAGGAAGACCAACAAATGTGAATAACTTCAGAGTTTTTGGAAGCAAATGCTACATCAAAAGAGAATATGGAAGAATGGGAAAGCTTGAGTCTCGTGTGGACAAAGGAGTACTTATTGGTTACTCAAGTATAAGGAAATCATACAAGTGTTACAACCTGAGATTGAACAAAGTTGTGGAAAGCATCAACGTAACAATTGATGAAACAGGTAGACAAGAATTAAAGAAAGAAGAAAATGAATCAATGGAACAACTTTACGAAGAAGAAGCAGAAGATGAAAAACAAGTAGAAGGGGAAAATGAAGAGGATCTGACAAAAGAAGAAGAGAAAGTTTAGCAAATGCCTCCAAAGATGCCTAGCAGACGAGTACAAAAGAATCATCCTTTAGATTAGATTATTAGAAACAAAGATGCAAGAGTTAAGACTAGAAGAATAATCTGTTCACCAGAACAAATGCACCTAGCACTCTCATCTACGATTGAACCAACCTGTTTTGAAGAGGCCAGCAAGGATGAATTTTGGAATAAGGCCATGGATGAAGAATTGGATCAAATAGAGAAAAATGACACTTGGGAATTGGTTCCAAGACCAAAGGATAAGAATGTGATCGACACAAAGTGGGTATACAAGAATAAATTGAATGAATATGGATAGGTTACAAGGAACAAAGCTATATTGGTATGTAAAGGATATGCACAAGTTGCAGGAATCGACTTTGAAGAGACATTTTCCCCAGTTTCTAGAATGGAAGCAATCCAATTGATTTTATCTTATGCATGCTCCAAAAATATTAAAGTGTATCAGATGGACGTAAAATCAAATTTTCTCAATGGGGAACTTGAATAAGAAGTCTACATTGAACAATTAGAAAGATTTTAGTTGTTAGAGAACGTAGATTATGTCTGTAAATTAAGGAAGGTCTTGTATGGTGTAAAACATGATCCTAGAGCATGGTACTCTAGAATGGATAAATATATACAGTAGGAAGGGTTCAAAAAAGGAAGTGCAGACATCAACCTCTACATCAAGGTAACTCAATATAGTATTTTATTAATTGAAGTTTTTGTTGATGATGTTATTTTTGGAAGTACTGATGATATTAATTGAATGAATTTGAAATGTCATTACTTAGAGAACTATCCTTCTTTCTGGGTCTTTAGATACATCAAAGAAACCAAGGAATTTTTATTTCTCAAACCAAGTATATCATATAAATGCTAAAGAGGTTTGGAATGGAAGATTCCAAACTAATTATCACTCCCATGCAAACCAGTTGCAAGTTGAGCAAAGATGATGATTCAAAGTCTATATATCAGAGGAAATACATGTCAATGATTGGTAGCCTACTATATGTGACAACATCTAGACCATATGTAATGAAGGCAGTTGGATAGGTGGCACAATTTCAAGCAGCACCAAAGGAATCACATGTATTAGAAGTGAAGAGGATTTTAATATATCTTAAAGGAACATAAGATTTTGGATTATGGTATCCAAAAGGAAAGGATCTATCACTTATTACCTACACATATGAAGATTGAGCAGGTTGCATTGACGACCGATGAATTACCAGTGGAGCAACATTCTACTTGGGTGAGTATTTAATATCATGGCTAAGAAAGAAACAATCATCGATATCTTTATCTACAGTCGAGGCAGAGTATATTGCAGCAACAACATGTTGTACACAGGTTCTATGGATGAAACAAACTCTGACAGATATACAGGTTGATTATGATGAGCCCATTCCAATCTATTTTGATAATACAAGCGCCATTAGTATCTCAAAGAACCTAGTGATGCACTCCAAGATGAAGCACATTCCAATCAAGTATCACTTTCTATGGGAACAGGTTGCAGAAAAGAACATCAGAGTTGAATATGTGGGAAAAGAATAACAAGTGGAAAACATATTTACAAAACCTCTTACACGGGAAGCCTTTGAGAATATTCTCCAGAGACTCGGAGTTATTTCTACTACAAAATGAATTCTTTTGAATGCTTATCTTATATGTCTTAGATGTACATGATGAAGCACCATAAAGAGGAAAGTTCAGGTTGGGAGATCAAACGAGTCAACTAGGGGGAGCAGACCCAAATGGAAAGGTACCTTTGTCATTGATGACAAAGGGTGGAAGATTTATCATATGGAGAGGATAGAGGCATGGTTCTAGGGAGAGAGTTGGCACAAAGATGTAGGCATGGTTCCAAGGGGAGCATGAGTGATATGATTTTAGTATTAATTGTTGCCATCAATGCCAAAGGGTGATATTTTTTATTAATTGGGTTGATTTTCATTGATGTCAACCCTTGAAGAAAGTCTGGTAGCAAATTCCAGTAGCACAAAGGTTTGGGTAATGGACCCAAGTTTGTTTGATGTATAATGTTATGACTTTTGATATATTTGTAGGTAAGACTATTCTATATGGATAGTACATGTCATTCCATTTCTTATGGTATGTGGAACGTCACATAACTTTTCACGGTTCGAGAGTTATGGCCTTACGAAGTTGGAGGACCCTCATATGTTGGCTTGAAGCCCCAAAAGGTTAAATAAGTCAAAGTGCTTGCAAAGAAAAAATTATTTAAATAATAAATTGAAGTGACAAAGTCAAAGAGGATTATTTAAATAATAAAGTGAAGTGACAAATTCAAATATGATTATTTAAATAATAAAGTGAAATGATGAAGTCAAAGAGGATTATTTAAATAATAAAGTGAAGTGACAAAGTCAAAGAGGACTATTTAAATAATAAAGTGAAGTGACAAAGTCAAGGAGGATTATTTAAACAATAAAGTAAATGGAGAAATTTCAAATTATGGAAAGTGGTTATAAGAAGGTTAACCCTGAAATGAGGAAAATGAGTTAAGTAGTCAAGTGGCTATTGGATATGTGGGCAAAGTGGCTTTGTGGACAAAGTGGTCTAGAAGATGCTTCTAAGGAAGCTACATGAAAGTATAAATAAGAGTCATGGCTCTCTCATTTCAATCACACTTGAGCATATTGAATATCTATAGGTGACTGAAGTAACCAAAGGATATATAAGCCTAATTTTAGAGGGAAGGTGAAGTAAAGAAGGTCGAAATTCAAAGGAGGAAAAATTCTTTTGATGATGTTTTCTAAGGTATGTTATTTACAGGTCATCTCACCATTTTTGAAATAATTGTTTTTTTAGAATGATTCAGACCGTGCAATTGGGAATCCATTGAGGAAACATATTCAAGTAGTCGTGATACGAATTTCATCTTGTGGGTCATTGTAGTTTTGGAGTTACACTCCATGGAAAATAGGGCTTGTGGCTAGTCCTAAAACTAGTCTAAAATAGGTGTTTCGGGTAAAAACGTCATAACTTCTTCATAACTGATCCAAATTCAGTAAGACCAAATGTGTTGGTTAGAGTACAGTCTTTAGTATTCTTTTTACAATTTTCATATCCATACAACAAATATTATGTGCAGGGCACGCTCTACAAGTTTGCTCTCTAGAATAAGATAGAATTCAACAAGGTATGCCATTTTTGCTATAACTCATTTTCTAAGAGGTTCCAAGTAGTGACACCTGGAGGAATTGCATAAAAACACTGAAGAAAATTGAGTACTATTTTTAGATATTTATTCATTACAGGTACATAGTTATGATTATTTCAAGTTAGGGTTGTTGACTAAATCTAAAACTAGTCATGTGAGACTAAAGCAAAGTTTGATGAAAATTATAGCCTCTTGTTGTTAAAGTTAAGGAAGGTTTGTAGGTATGTGATCATATACAACAGGTATACTACAGAGTTAAAAATCAAATTTGGATGATGAAATTGATGAGGTATTTTGGTTGAGGTTGAGGTACAGGTTGGTGCATGGTTGATGCACTTGTTTATGGTACATGTTGATGACAGGTTGAGGTACAGGTTGATGCATGGTTGATGAACTTGTTTATGGTACATGTTGATTAGATGTTGAGGTATAGGTTGATGCATGGTTGATGCATGGTTCAGGTTATTGGTATAGGTTTTTTGGTGTAGGTTGATTGGTATAGGTTTACAACATTATATCTCACAGTCATAGTGTGTCAGTGGTTCCATCATTCTACTTATACGTTAGGGAGGTTGGATAGGGAAAGGACAGGTGGTTGTAGCCACCTTTAATTTATATCCATAGAACATAAGGGGTTGTATCCTCCTTCTGGTTGTAGCCAAAGAATTAGGGACTTGGTCTGTTAGATCTTCCCTCAGGTTGTAGCTTGAGAAACTAGGGGGTTGGAGCCTCCTTCCAATTGAAGCTGGAAAACAAAGGAATTTGGTGCTTCCAATGAATGTAATTCTTCAAGACATATACGAAAAAACATTCTATAATTTTCTCCCACTTTGCATTTCCACGTAAAAACACTGATGTACTGTGTATGTGTATGATTGTTCATTTGTTCATTGTTTATTTACTCTACAAATATTGGATGATAATGATACATTAATATAACACTTGAATTATATGGTTAAAAAGGATTAGATTGATCTATTACTAATTCACCTCCCCTCTCAGTAATCCAAAATCCTTCTCCTGCCAATAGGTTGATCAGTGACCACTTTCCTTCCCCGATGGCATTAAAGTATCAAATATGGCGGGAGGGAACTAAGGTCACTTATGTATAGCTCAAGTTATGGTGGGATAGATAAGGTAAGGTCACTTACTCATAGCTAAGGTAGAGAAGGTAGGCGTGAGATATTATGGTTAATATTTCCCTGTATATTGATGTCACATATGTGAGTGATGGGGATGTACCATCCAGAAAGAGAGGTAGAGGTAGAGGTATATCCATGGTAGTTTATTCCTCGATATAGGTATAAAAGTTAGTATACATCATTTGCATCGCCGCCATCATGTTCTTAGGGGAATTTCTACTGTTATTAGGGGGATCTGAGGGGTGGTGCCGCTAATTTTTCTTAGGGCTTATTCTCTCTTAAGGAAATAACCCAAATCCTTAATAGTATACTTTCAAGCTGTATTATTCCTAAGTACTAGGGAGGCGAGCCAAACCAACTGTATTGGGTGAATTCCTTTTCTTTTCCTTCCTAACATTTAACTCCTTGCTTCACTTCCCTTATTTTGTTGGTACCAAGAGAAGGTGGCTCTCATAGGAGGGAGGGAACTTGAGGTAGATTTTTGTGGGACATTGGGATTCCATCACTCCTTTCCCCCTAGTTATAATTATCAAATTCATTCCTTCACTCACCACCAGGTTTGAATTTCATAACCTCTCATGGTAGGTGTTTGGAAGGTCCTAATTTGACTCTTCACTTTCTTTCCTTGATGGAATTCATGACCATTTAGAGGAAATGATTTGGAAGAGGTTTAGTTTAGGCTATTTGATTACAAGTATTCTATATCTTAGGCTAGATTATTTTTATTTGATAGGATGAAAACTTCAATTAGGACATTGACATTATGACTACAACACACTGAAAACCACTTATTGTACCATATACACATGTAGTGTCTTTGTTTGATCACTTATTTCCTTGACTTATTCTTTTTATACGTTAGTCCTTAGCTAGATTAGGAGAATCAATAAGTAGAGGGTTAATACTTAGGAATCATATACCCCCATGGAAACTATCTTGTAGGATCTAGGGCCTTTCCTCATTAGGTATTCCTGTCCATAATTTAGCCCATGATCTCATGTGTGATTTGAGTCAGTAGATGTTGTAGGAAAATCTCCCTGCAGACAGGTAAATCTCCTCTTGAGAGCTAGACCCTTAACTATAAGATAGAAGGTTCTTAACATGGACACTGAATTCCTTTTAAATCTAGATAAAATAATGTGTGAGGAGGACGGAGAAAAGAAGTACATTTTAAATGGTGTTTGTCCCTCATTTCGAGTTGAGCTTCAATCTTAAACTCCTCGATAAGCCCTGTAGACAAACAAAGATACAAACAACTTCCTACTCTACTGAGATTAGCTCGAAACGGGTCTATCTACTAGAGACAAGTTCATGTAAGATCAAACACAAACTTGAAAGAAACAGGCCAAGCATATTATATTAATGAGAACACAGTGTTACTTACAACCATGGATGTAGTGCAGCAGCTTCACCAAGCTCTCCTTGTCCAAACCCTTGCTTAAACAATCCACACACAGAATGTTGATGTTCCAAATGACACATTCCTCATGAGATCATAAGTTTGGTATCTATAAACTCCTCTCTCTCCCTCTCTTCCATGGAAATCCCTCATTATATAGGATTTGGAGGCTTAACCACCATGGAGAGGATCTCTCATCAAATCCACTAAGAAAGGGATCTCTAATATATTTAGGGAGAAAATATCTCTTAAGTATTTTGGGGAGGAAATATCTCTCAAGGATTTTAAGGAGAAAATATTTCAACCATCCATGAGATCCTCCATCTTCCCTAAAAAATAGGAAACCAAATGTGAGGTGGATTCCTACACTTAATTACTTTCTTTTTCATGAATATTAATAATAATTCATGTGCACTTGATTCTCACACTTAATCAATTCCTTTTCCATGAATATTAATAATAATTCATGTGTACTTGGTATTTTGGCCTTCATGTAAAATATCCCTCCTCCAAATTGACTAGGGATTGTGACATAGGCTATTCCATGGTGTCAAGGTGTATGAGACACTTATATGACACTTTACGACACTTAGGGCGAGGTACCTAGGTGTGAAAATTTCATGTGTAACAGTAGAACCTTACAGTCCCTCATCGAGCTCATCCTATTTAAGTTTTGATAACTCATCCTCTTTGAGTTCATCCAATTTGGGTTTACTTAGAACTAATCCTCCTCCGACTAGTTCATTTGGGCCTACCCCCACTACATTTCTAGTAGCCCCCATGGTTAGAACCAATGAAAACCAACCCTCATTACCTTATATGGTCAGGTTCAATCTCCTTAATTTTACCAAGCTCATTAATGATACCATATGACATGACCCTACTTGGGTGGGACAATAATAGAGCCACTCTCAAGGGAGATATTTGTTGCGAATGAATGGCATTCCTTGAGTCATCCTTCATCTCTCATTGGTTGAGCTAGTTCCTTCATCACCCTCATTCTTCGGGAGTAGGCTATTTCATTTTCCCAAAGAATAAGCTCAGTGAGGAAGATGTAGAATTAAACCAGGTTTCTATTCTAGTGGATGAGCCACTATCTCTCATGCCAGTGCAATCGAGGAAAAGAAAGGAACAAGCCACCAGGCCCCCACCAAGCCCAGTTATAAAGAGAGGACAACCGTCTAGACTGTTCTTAGAGATCATGAGCATAAGATAAGTGAGAATACACACCATAACATAAGAATGGTCCAATAGGTTAGAATGGTCACACTAATAAGAACCAAGAGAACTGAGAGAGGATAGAATAGTCCCAAGACCAAGCAAAACTCTATCAAAGCCTAAACACACTAGATAATCAATAGTCTTGTAATGCCCCATATTTTGACCTTAGGTAGTTAGAACATTGTTGTTTACTAATCTTAATAATTCAAAGTTTAGCATTTGTTTGGAGTCAGTTAGATTTTGTTAGAAATTGAGATGTGTACCTCTAGACCTATTTGTATGTTACATGATATATGCTCATGACAAAGATAGTTATTTTTGGTACATATATACCAATTCAAGTTATGTTGTGAATGTATAATAGATGCAATGCATGATGTAAATAGGAATACATATCTTAATTGAGCGTCAATGCAAATATGGATTCTTATATAAATTTGTGATGTATCTACATCAATATGTGTTATTGGTGAACTAACCTACAAGATGATGAGCTATGTGATAGCCAAATGACTATAGTATTGAGGTAACTGGGATGTCGTAGACATCAAGAAAATATTGTATGCTATAAGTTGTACTTACTATTTAATTTATGATTCAAAATATTACTATGATCTATGGTAAGTGTGGTTTTGACAGGATGCACAACTTACCCAGAGTGAATGTTTGATTACGTGACTCTAAGAACAGTAGTTGCACAGTATGGCTTGATGTAGGGTGTTGACCCTAGTTCTATGAGGAGGGGTGGAGGTATTTCCCACCGTTTATCCTATGAAACCTAGAGTCATGGGAGGGTTGTGTGAAGTCACGCTCCCCTAGACGTGTGATGACGACTACTAGTTTCCTATTGAGGAAGCTTGTTCGAGATGTATGACACTTCCACTTACGAGTTCTATCTGGAGTTAGGTCAATATAGTTGACGCTCCAGCTTAGTCCAACAAAGGAAAGGATAGGATGGAAGATGGAAGTAGGATAGGAAGGAAGGATGCTTCGATGTTAGTTGACAATACTAATTGGGTATTAGAGATTCCACTATTGTTTACTCACTTGGTTCCTACCATGTTTAAAACCCTCTTTGATTTCCTATTGATATTTTAAGTGTGACAATGAGTTATTGATGAATTGGTGTAATTTAGTTCGTTAAGATTATTAAATGATGCATTACTTGATCTGTTGTCCTACATGTCTTGGTGATCATAGAGGAACTATGCACTAGATGCAATGATTGTTTATCGTTTGTACATACATGAGATATGTGTCCGCTAGCTACGCACACATACCCTACCCATGTACACTAGTATAAGTAATTAATGTATTAATTTTTAAAGTAAATTATTAACTATTTAATTGAATGTTTATTGAATATGTAACTTATATTGCATAAAAATATCTAGAAGCATTAAATACCTTCTTGACTTTGATAGATGGTGGGTATGATGAATTAAATGAGAATGGTTGAGTGTTATGTACATTTTGGGGAAAATTATCAAATAACAAATATTAGCTAGCATGAGAAGAAAGACTTTTCATTTTATTTATTGTTGTTTAATGCAAGTCATTTATATTTAGTTTTATTTTAATATTTTCCCAAAATATCTAGATAAGGGAGGTTGATGGATAATAATGAGGGTGGGTGAGGAGACTTGGGGAAGTGTGTATGGAAACTTGATAAATAGGGAGAAGAAGTAGAGAGGAAGAAAAAAAAAAGATGGAGAGGTTTGAGCATGATGAGAGGTTGTGAAATTCTTGGAAGATATAATTCTTGTGATAGTTTTCTTTCAGCATTTGTGCTTTGTTGTTCTTGGAGTCACGGGCATGGAGGGCCAAGAAAATGAAAGCTAGGAAGTCGGCTAGGCTCCTAGTTGGCAGGGAGGATTCCGTTGTTTCACTCTGGGAAAGCGGGAAAATAATGCTAGGAAGCGCCTAGGACTACATTACAACCGATGAGCTTCGACAAACTAAGGAAAAGGTATTTTTCAGTGGTATTTGTTGTTGATATTTTTGTATATACTTTTATTTTAAGTTGAAAATCTTAGATTTAACCTATTACTTATTTCATCATGCTATTTAGATTTATCGTTGAACAAATGTGTAAATGAAATGAAATTATGTTAAAGCAAAGTTGTTATTGTGTATGTATAAAATGAAGAATTAATTGTTTAACATCGTGGATGGGTGTTACATTTGGTATCAGAGCCTCGTTTCAAAACTGAAATCCAAGGCCTACCCAGCTTAAGACAGAAATTTAAACATGATGTCCTGATAATGAGTAGAAATAACCTAGAGAAACCTGAAATAACCCTCAAAACCTTGAATTTACCACTAAGAAACCCTGGAATAACTCATATAAAGAATAATAAAAAAAAAACTATGAAAATGTGCAAGACTTAGGCTAGGACTAGTTTGACTTTTCTGAAAACTTAAAGATAATTCACTTGTTGGTATAGGCTTCAATTGTTGTTGCCTTGACAAGTGGGAGTTAGTTTCCAGTTTATTTACACTTGAAGTTTTTTTTTTCCTACAATGATCTTCAATATGTTTCTTGTCCTCCATGTCCTCCTCTTCCTGAATTGAAGCTCTCCACAAAAAAAAATCATGTTAACAATATATATGTTATCGAGGTTCGATTTCATCCAAGTCGTCCGGAAATACTTGCAAGTCAGAGCCTAGATCATGAAGTTCGCCTCTGGAATACAAATACTACTAACTGCATTGAGTCGCGTGACTTATGTAATTCCAATATCCTATTACCATCTAATACAATAAGATTTGGAAAAGTTTAGTTATTTACAAAGAGTGGCAAATTCTTCTTTAGCATTCTTTTCAGACCGCCTGATTGCTTCTATTGCATTCCATGCGCAAGGAGACTTGTTAGTTGTAGCTTCCAACCACAAGATCTATATATGGAAATACAATTAAAAAAAAAGAGCACCATCACCTGTAATTGTCCTCTAAACAGGCCGGTCACTACGGGCTATGCACTTTCATCCTCATGTTGCTCCACTTCTCTTGACTGTTGAGGTTATTGATCTTGACTCTCCTGATTTGCTAATGACGTTAGCCACATCACTTGGTTACTTGCAGTATCCTCCTCCAGTTGTATTTTTCACCCCTATTTGTCCTCATACAGGTTCTCAAAATTCGGTCTCTAGTGTAAATTCGGCACCTTTGATTCCATTCCCTTATTTATTCTAGCCTACCTCTTTTGTGAGTGAGATTAATGTTCAATATTCGCAGGCAGATGGTATGGTGGTTGAAACTGCTGCGAGTACTAGACAACTCGAGGGTGAAGTTAGATCACTATCACCACTTTTGTGAGTGAGAGTAATGTTCAATCTTCGCAGGTAGATGGTATGGTGGTTGAAATTGCTACGAGTACTAGACAACTCGAGGGTGAAGTTAGACCACAGTCAGAAATTCCAAATGACCAAGACTTTCAAATGCAGAGCACTACTTGGGCAGCTCCTATGGATGTTTCTCCTCGAATGCCTCATGGAGGGCTCACCTATGAACTTATAAATGATAGAAGACATGAAAATGCGTTTACTGACAGGCAGTTTGATGAAACAACAAATAATGTTTATGGATTTGGTCTTGACACATTGAGACCCACAAAAGGGATGTGTTCGTGAGAGACTGGCAAAGGAATTATCCTATACAAAAATCTAAGGATGTGGTATTTTCTAATGGAAGTGTGGAATCATGCAGAAATCAGCCAGGGACTACATCTTATCTAGGAGAAATATCTTCAATACTGCCTCCTTTGTAATAAAGACAAGAAACAGGAACAAGTCGTGGCATCTTCCCTTTAAATACATCTGTCAATGTAAACCTGCAACTACTACTAGGAAGTGGGTCATCATCACAACTGCATCGTTTTGTTTTTACCCTATTGGTGATCACACATGATGGGAGTTTCCTTTCTTGCAAGGGTGGTTAATGGTTCAGTCTCATGCTGGATTGAGTCCAAATTTACCTACTATGGAAGGATCACAGGGGGATGTGCTTGGAATGCCAAACATGCCATCTGAATCACATCCACAATCACAAATTCGTGGTGTATCATTACTGTCATCTACAACAGTTGGGATTGCTTCTGCTAGAGTTGTTGGGAGGTCTGGAGGGCACCATCGCTCACATTCTCAACTCAATGCCCAGCAGGAAATTAACAGAGAGAACTTATTTTGAGAGTAGAGATAATTTACCAAAAACTTGGAAAGTGCTATTGATCTAAAAATGAAGAAGACTTGTATTCTTGAAAATATTTGCAAGTTAAATTTATGTGTTAAATTGCAAATGGATCAACTTTACACCACAAAATTAAGTAGGATTTACTCATTCAAGATGCATATAAAAAGCAGCAAAATCAGTGAACAGAAAACACATAACATGACAAATGATAAAGGAGTTCACCCCTCTCTTGGGCTACATCTTCTGGTCCAGCTTCCAATGGATCATTTGTATTATTTGCTCAAAGTGCTCAAAAATGTGTTTTACAATGCTCAAAATGCCAAATAGACTGCTCCAATGGCTTCAGAACGTCCAAAAACCCCTAGCTGGGCTTTTTCGACACTCTGTTTGGCCAAAAATTGAAGAAGATAGGCTTCCTGGAAGTGCCCCCTTCAAGCTTGTTGTCTCTGCATCTACAAAATGCACCCTTGTTGGCTCAACCTAGCCCACACGCATTTTAAAGCGTAAAAACTTGGCACCAGGCGCAACCACGTGAAACATGTAAACTATAGGACGGTTATGGGCGCACCTAGCCCCTAACCACCAAGGGCAAGTTCATATGACCCATATGACTGTGTGTTTAAAAGTAAAGGCCATAACCGTTGAACCAAATTCAAACCAACGCGTACCCATGCGCGCGTTCAATGGTCATATGGCAACAAACATGTGACCAAAGCCATAGAAAAAGGGCTATGTTAAAACATATGCCCACACCTGTGGTCATATTACAACACAACATGTGATCGGGGTATAGTTTTAAATGTGCGTGCAAAGGGTTTAAAGTGTGGCCATATTACAATACACATAACCACGGGCTAGGGCTAGGCCCCAGCCCAACCCCCCGCCCATACATACATTATTTCAATTCAAATGTAATTCGCACCATATAGTGTTAAGAAACACTATGGTGGAACGTTGGTTGGTGGTCTTTGCGAAAGCTTTGCATGCGGGTGGAGATCACGGGGTCGATTCCAGTGGACTCCAAATAAATTTTAAACCAATAAATAGGGGACACATGGCGGCCATTAATTGGGCCATGTGTCTCCATTCCATTCGCTGCAAATAAGCCATGTCACCTACCAACTATGCAAATAGCTGCCTTCCACATGTCGTACGGCCTGCCACATCAGTGTCCGTACGGACTATATGGACTGTACAGTGAGCACCCATTTTTTGCCTGTTTGCCATTTTGAACAGAACGCGATATCTCTCGCTCTCGACGTCCGTTTGAACCTAAACAAGTTGTGTTAGGTTCGTAACGATGAGGCCTACGCTCTCGTTTGATTTGAAGTGATTCCGAGCACTTTGAATTTTTGAGAAAAATTTGATCCCCTGATCACACCTCCCCATTGGGAAGATTTTGGACCTCCAATAGACTAGTTTCAGTCTATCTGAAGATGAGGGTATAGTTCCCTCACTCTTCTAACCTCAATCCACTTTGCTTTTCTTGGATTTGTACCTTTAAGACCAACTCTAAGATACTCCACATTTCCTCGTTTTGAAGTTCACATTCTCCTGTCAAGGATGGTGTCTTCATGCAGTTCTGTAAGATATTCTGGGGAAAAATCATCTATAGAAGGAATTTGAACATGCTCTCCTCGATCATCAATCAAAGGAGGATCATACAATTTCAAATTCTCAACATTAACAACTGCATACATTTGCATATAAGGAGGCAAATCTAAACGGAAGGCATTGTTACCAATCGTGTCGATAATCTTGAAAGAACCATATCGAATTGGTTTGAGTTTTTTACCTTCTCCTTTAATCCTCTCCTTACTAATGTAAAGCCAAACTTCATCTCCAACTTGGAAACTGTGATCAACACAATGCTTGTCATGTCTCGTCTTGTACTTGTCTTGACTCTTTTCCAACTGCTCTTGCACCATTTGATGTATCGACTGAATTTGTTCAATTAACTTTTCTTCCCTATCATTGTCATATTGACCATCGATATAAATATCCTTCCCAAAGATAAAATCTAAAGGATATTTGGGCAAATAGCCAAAACATGCTTCAAATGGTGACGTTTGAGTTGAAGAGTGCTTAGCTCGATTGTAAGCATGTTGAGTGTAGTGTAAATTTTCATCCAAAAGTTTAGGATGCTTACTGTAATAAGCATGAAGAAGATGCACCAATGTTCGATTTACCACTTCTGTCTGACCATCTGTTTTCGAATGAAAAGTTGTGCTCTTTTTTAGTTTGGTGTCCATGAGTGCCCATAAACTCAACCAAAAACTTCCAACAAATCGAGAATCCTGATCAGAAATAATGGATTTAGGCAATCCAAAATGCACCCAAACATTTTGAAAAAACATTTGTGTTGTTTGTTCAACTGTAACCTTCTTTGTACAAGGCATCAAAATACACAGTTTTCTAAATCGATCAACCACAACATAAAGATAATCATGATTTCGTCTAGACATAGGTAAACCTCCTACAAAGTCCATGGAAATGCTTTCCCAAGGATGAGAAGGAACCGGAAGTGGAGTATACAAACCCAACTTTCAATTGCTAGGTTTACTTGTGGAACATAACGAACATCCTCGAACATATCTTGAAACACTTTCATTCATTTTAGGCCAGTAGAAGTATCTTTGCAAATTAGCCACTGTCTTGCCTACA
>JZKD02S0463353.1:111173-129274 GCA_000966675.3 Picea glauca | reverse complement strand
TCTGTGTTCGCATTTGTGTTTGTGTTGCAGCATCTGTTCTTCATAAACAATCGATTGCCATCAATGACAACCTTGATCATCTGCGTCATTCTTGTTGTAGCCATATTTCCAACAAGTATGGCTTGATGTAGGGTGTTGAACCTAGTCCTATGAGGAGGGGTGGAGGTATTTCCCACTATTTATCCTCTGAAACCTAGAGTCATGGGAGGGTTGTGTGAAGTCATGCTCCCCTAGATGTGTGATGATGACTGCTAGTTGCCTGTTGGGGAAGCTTGTTCTAGATGTATGACACTTCTGCTTATGGGTTATATCTGGAGTTAGGTCAATATAGTTGACGCTCCAGCTTAGTCCAATAGAGGAAAGGATAGGATGGAAGATGGAAGTAGGATAGGAAGGAAGGATGCTTCGATGTTAGTTGAGAATACTGATTGGTTATTAGAGATGCCACTATTGTTTACTCACTTGGTTCCTACCATGTTTAAAACCCTCTTTGATTTCCTATTGATATTTTAAGTGTGACAATGAGTTATTGATGAATTGGTGTAATTTAGTTCGTTAAGATTATTAAATGATGCATTACTTGATCTGCTATCCTACATGTCTTGGTGATCATAGAGGAACTATGCACTAGAGGAAATGATTGTTTATCGTTAGTACATACATGAGATATGTGTCCGCTAGCTATGCACACATACCCTACCCATGTACACTAGTATAATTAATTAATGTATTAATTCTTAAAGTAAATTATTAACTATTTAATTGAATGTTTATTGAATATGTAAATTATATTGCATACAAAATATCTAGAAGCATTAAATACCTTCTTGACTTTGATAGATGGTGGGTATGATGAATTAAATGAGCATGGTGGAGTGTTATGTACATTTTGGGGGAAATTATCAAATAACAATTATTAGCTAGCATGAGAAGAAAGATTTTTCATTTTATTTATTGTTGTTTAATGCAAGTCATTTATATTTAGTTTTATTTTAATATTTTCCCAAAATATCTAGATAAGGGAGGTTGATGGATAATAATGAGGGTGGGTGAGGAGACTTAGGGAAGTGTGTATGGAAACTTGATAAATAGGGAGAAGAAGTAGAGAGGAAGAAAAAAACAGATGGAGAGGTTTGAGCATGATGAGAGGTTGTGAAATTCTTGGAAGATATAATTCTTGTGATAGTTTTCTTTGAGCATTTGTGCTTTGTTGTTCTTGGAGTCACGAGCACAGAGGGCCAAGTCGAAAGGTTTCTTGGAGCTAGGAAGCCAGCTAGGCTCCTAGTTGGCAGGGAGGATTTCGTTGTTTCACTCTGGGAATGCGGGAAAAGAATGCTAGGAAGCACCTAGGACTACATTACAACCGATGAGCTTCGACAAACTAAGGAAGAAGTATTTTTCAGTGGTATTTGTTGTTGATATTTTTGAATATACTTTTATTTTAAGTTGCAAATCTTAGAGGTAACCTATTACTTATTTCATCATGCTATTTAGATTTATCGTTGAACAAATGTAGAAGAAATGTGTAAATGAAATGAAATTATGTTAAAGCAAAGTTGTTATTGTGTATGTATAAAATGAAGAATTAATTGTTTAACATCGTGGATGGGTGTTACAAGTCTCTTGATTAACATAGAAAGATATCTTACAATGCAAAAAATGGAACTTGAAAAGAGATCCCTTTACTTGAATGCAATAGCTCTATCTGTAGTTTTAGTTCATGTCTCTTGGCCTTCCAACTCCCTGAATCTTGAGCCATCCTAGATGACTCTTAAGCCACCCTAGATGACACTTAAACTTATAGTTCTTCACTTATTAGAAATTCGACTTATTTTCACTTTTCCTATTTAAATAATTGTGAGAATTACTACTTTATGAAATTAATAAATTCAAATATTTCTTAAACAAGTGAGGATTCATTAAACTTTATTTACCTACTAACATACACTTCAATCACTCTGATTCCCATCTTTCACTTTTTCTTGCATGTTTTCAGCGACAATCGATGGGAGATTATCCTCTGTGAACCTGGACTTATGTATGGAATATTTACGTAATGACAGCTTGCCCTATCCTGGTGAATTCTCAATCAATAAACTGGCCTTATCTGTTGTCTTGGGAAACTAACTGTGTAAGAGCAATGTTCCACCCAACCATAGGCACTATGTCCATCATATAGTCTTTCTACTAAGAGGACACCTTCGAGCTGGGAAATTCTTTCCATAGGAAAGGTAACTCTACAGGCTCACTCATGGTCTTTCTCATCAATGATTTCACTCAGCCAAGCCAGCAAACAGCTGGTTTTATTAGGCCATTACAAGGAAGAATTCTAATCCATCACACAGTTGTATTTATAAATCATTCAAAGAGATAGAGAAATAGAATTCTAAGCCAATGATATCACCTCTGAGATACACGCATCTCATTTGGCTTCATCCATCCTTGGAACCAATAATACCTACAACACTGTACACAAGAAAGGTACCCCTTCTCTACTATATGATCCCTCGGGCATCCCCTTCCCTCCAGTGCTCTTTAATGTGTGCATATAAAGGTCCAAGCTACTAAACCATCAAATATTTATACCTACACTGGATTTATCAAGCATTTCAATTTCTAGCTCTCTGCTAGCTCGAATTACTTCTCCAAATATCTGGTTTTCCAATAACACAAAGTTCCCTTCGATTTTCTATCTCTCAGCACATGAATGTCATCTTCCCTTGCACCTTAAATTTAGGGTTCATCATGCTCACGAACTTTGTCTCTCTTTGCACTCGATAATGGTTTTTTTTTCATGGAAAGAATGGAATTCAAATGAATTAATGGTTTTCTGGTATCTAATTCATGGTTTATTTCCTCCTTGGGCAAGAAAAATCACTCCCCAAAATTTACAACTAACTTCCATATTAAATTGGAAGCCCATGCTTCTCTCTTTTCCATGTTTTCACTCTTCCCATGGTTCATAACTACCTCAATAATCTTCCTAGAATAAATCAATGAACGGGCAACAAAAGTGAAACAAGGTAGATTTTGTTCATAGGTTCCAAGTGTGGAATTTTTCATCATTTAATTGGCTTATTAATGGCTTTGGTTCCTTTCCCTCCCTAGTGGAAAATCATGCTCCACTTTCAGTTTGTTTCCTTGCACAGTCAGCCCGATTTACATTATTACATCATGCATATTTACATAGCATTACCACTATACCATGTCACCTAGTACATGGTCCATATCACTATGCATAGCAAGTCACTAGTGGGGCCTTGGCCTTGGCCTTGATCTCCTCACCATGAATCCATCATATTGACATATACTTACATTATATATGTAACGGGGTAAAAACCGGGGTATTACAATGGAACACATAGGATATGGCTCTAGTATTTCTTAGTCCAAAGGGCATAGCACGATATGAAAAAGTCCCCCATGGTGTGGAACATGCTAGAATGTGGCTCCAGTATTTGTTAGTCCAAAGGGAATAGCACAATATAAAAAAGTCCCCCATGGTGTGGTGAAAGTGGTTTTGTACTGATCCTGAGGGTGGATCTAGATCTGGTTATATCTTGAAAATCCAATTTATGAAGGAAATAATTGCATGGCCGGTACACCCATCAAAATGTGGTCAATGAGCGGTGTGGGGAATTTTTCTTTGGGAAAATATTTGTTGAGATCATGGAAACCAATGAAAACTTGAATGGTTTTCTATTTTGTTTTAATAGCAATGGGATTGGATACCCATGACGTGTATGTGATGGGGTAAATAAATCCATCTTGGTGGAGTTTATAAATCTCTGCTTTGATGGTCAAAGCCTTTGCGGGATGAATTAATCATTGATTCTACTGGATTGGAAATGCGTCAGGATAAGTGTCGATGCAATTCTCAACAATGGCAGGGTCGAGTCCAAGCATCACCGAATAATACTAGACAAAGACATCCCGAAACTCTTTAAAGATATTTTTGTAATCAACAATCTCCTCAGGGGAGAAATATGCACCAAGGAGGATGTGTTCAATGATACCTAGTGTAATGGAGATATCCACCTTCATAGTGGGAGAGATATTACCCATATTACCTTCCTATAAGGCATCCAGGGCAGGGATAAGATTCTGAAACCAATTAATGTGGTTGGGAGGGAGAAAATATTTGCTCTTGAATGTATGTTGTTCAGTGTCTGGGGATGATTCAAAATCATTATGAGGGAAGAAGTAGGAATGATGATGCATGTTGTCCTAAGGATACTCAAGTGTTATCATAGATTCTAAGATTTTATCATCTAAATGGAAGAGGGAACCACTAAAAATATCTAGCAAAGTGGAGTCAGATGTAGTGGTTGAGGGTACAATGATATCATTGTACGAAGCTCCAAAGATATGTGATGAAGGGATAGAGGATTACTATTCCAAAGAGGAGGACACAATATATGCGGGTTGTGTCCCAGATGGGTGTAAGGTAGAAATATTCATTGATGGGGAGAGTCTTATGTCCATGCCAAATGTTAATGATTAAATATCATAGTGCATGGACTCAATAGACAATGATATGTATAACATGTCCCAGTAGTCACCCTGATCACCATTAGGTGGTGAAAATATGTGCTCATATGGGAAGATAACCCTGTTGTCTGGTGGAATATGGTATATGTGTACAAGAAGTGGAGGAATTTGTGTGGGTGACGAAGTCTGCCCCCTAATCCGAGCAGGGTTAGATGATGAAGAGGCCTCTTCATATCCAAGCGAAAAATGAGAAATGTTGGGAAAGTCATCTCACTCCTTCATGGAATAATATAAGAGGTCAAAAAGAGGAATTATAACTTCTTCATCAGGAGAAATCATATGAATGGGTGGTGGAAATATGAGGCTAGGGAGATTGTTTCTCTAAGGAGGATACCTCATAAAAGGGGGAGAATTTGCATGCCCTACATGAGCAATGTTTTCACATTGATATTCATGTTGATAAAGCTAGGAATAGGCATAAGTGGCATGATCTACACCATGGAAAATTCCACATCGATTATAAGGTCTGGGAGCAGGGTAGTGTACCACAACTGGATGACATCGTGTCTAGGTCATTGGAGGTAATACCAGCCGAACCCCCAAGAGATGGAGGATGCAATGTAGGAGTGATAGGCCACTCCAGAGGAAACATATGAAAATTATGGGGACCATGGCCATACAAATTACATTGCAAACATGGAGGTAGGATCCTAAGGGGGTTGTAGCCTGAGATCCACTGGGTTTCCATTCCTTCTTCTTACTACTAGTTGGATGGGGGGAGCCCTAACTAGTGGAAGTGATTAAGAATATTGGATACTCTGATGGTTCCTAAGGTGTAAAGGAAGGGGTTATTGTAGTATCAAAAAATGGAGGATCCCGAGGAGATGAGAATGAAGGTGTAGGGATTTCTACTGATGAGGACTCCACTGGAGTTGTAGGTACATCTACTGAAGTTGATTGGGGACTTGTTCAGATGAAGAAGAATAAGAGTCATTATATGAAAGGTAATAAATGTAGGTGCAAGAGTCAGAGTTAGTTTCTAAAGGTGTAGGTATGTTGATGCTTGGAGAGGAAGTAGGTAATTAAGATTGGTGGATAGCGTCAAGGGAATATTTATAACGTGGAAGATCTGGGAAAAGATGTGTGTAATGCCCATAAGTACTACAAATAGCATATGGATGATTATTATGTAGTGAGGAGTGTCGTGCTTTTCCTATAATTCCCCCAGTTGGGGAGGTGAGGACAAGGGGTGCATGAAGCCAATATTGCAATTTTGGGAGGGTGGGGAACTTATTAGTAGGGTGTCCCAGAACATTGCACAAATCACATGGAGGTGGAGCAACCTTATTTTTACCGCCCTTATTCATAGGATGCCTACCTTTATCATTTTTGGGGATGTGGGTAGGTGTTGTGATGGGAATGTGTGTGCTCGAAGGAGGGTCCTCATTCCTCGTGAGGATACGATTGCCCCCAGTGGGAGTAGTTAGGGTGGTTGGCACTAGTAATCTGACTGGAGTAATAAGATTGAAATTAAGGTGAAGTGGAATTGATTCAATTTCGATATGTTTAAAAATAGAATGTAGATCACCCATAGAAGGAGATTTGGAATCTATCTCTATTTATGATGCTAGAATTTTATATATTTTTATTGATTTGATTTGGGAATCCTTGAGCAATCCCCAATAGCTATTTTGATTTCATCAATAGAAGAATATCGTATAAATATATATATATATATATATATATATATCATTATATATGTAATTACGCTTTTTCCTTTGCTCATTGGTCTCTTTATTTTTTTCCTATAGTTACCGCGAGTCAGTTGAAAAAGAAGGAAGAAACACTTCGTAAATGAAATTCTATGGATTTATTGGGTCATATTGACCCTCTGAATGTATGAATGTCAGGACCATGACTTCCTCTATTTTCAATTAACAACGAGTAATTCAAGAAAATGAGAAAAGATGGATATTGAGGTACGTTAACTGACTCAACCAACGGGAAAGGAATGAGGGAAGAGTCACTCGACCACAAGGAGAGGTGAAATAAATGCTTTAAAGAGGCTGATTGGAAATATGTCGAAGATATAGAAAGTAAACCTTAGGCTAGGGTTCAAGGCCTAAAGAGGGGAGGAAATAATCCTCTCCCCCAACCCACAAGGCTACCCCAATCCAATCCAAAAATAGTTCATGTGTTATCCTCGAAAATAATTCGTGTGTTATCCGGGCTATCTGGGAATAAGTTTGTGTGCTATCCTTCATGGCCCTCTAAGTCCAACTTCACGACCCTCGAAGTTTGACATATAGACATATATATTTATATATTTTTATATTTGTTTTTTTTTGTCCTTAGCATATGCCCAACCAAACCTTGAAGGGCGACAAGGCCATTGTAGGGAAGTTGAGTTACATCCTTAGTATATGCCCCAACCCAACCCTGAAGGGAAAGGGAAACATGGAAGGGAGACAAGGGCAGGGCATTACAGGGAGAGTGTGATATGAACAATCCACATTCTGTATTGAATTAATCTTCGGTCATAGAGAATTCCAATATTCCGATCATACGATCTTATGGGAATAGGTAGCCTATCGATTGGGGCTTACAGAGAGAGTTCCCATATATATTCTGATCTTCTGATCATCGTGATTAGTATGATCTAGATTATTCTTTATTGAATCAAAGGTATGATGGTAGTATACATGCCCAATCATAGATTATTCATTCTCTGATCATAAAGAATTCCCATCATACAACATTCCGATCATAGAAGGCGTTCTCTTTTCAGTCTTCTCGATAGTATGTTCCCACACAACATTCTATATTATGATCATACACATTTCGATCAAAACATTATGTATTTTGATCATACATAGATTGTGACCACCTACATAGTACTTGCAGTGGTCAACCACCTACCTTAGTGCTCTGCATTTCATATCAGGGATGTATTGATGATGTTATCTAAACTTCTTATCATAAGTGATGATATTATGGGATTGAGGATGTAATGGATGGGGCTAATTCATATAATGATTGTTGATGTTCTCTGCACTGCACTTTGTATCATGATTTCTTATCGGGGGGTTATGTCAATTGTAACGAACCCCTTAACCAACCTGAGGCTGGGGTATGCCACTCCAAATCAACCACTCATGCTCTGACACCAATCGGTAAAATTTCCATCCATGATGTCGGGCCATGCTACTCTAGGGAACACTTTCATTCCCATACTATGGAACATACAGTAGCATACCCAGTAGTCAACTAAGCAATGCCACCTAAATTTACTCTTTAGACTGCATGAAACTAAAACATATACATACAACACGCTCATGGAAGCTTTACATCTAAACATAAACAAACCATTACTTTCTATAACATACAAATTTTATATTAAAATAACAATAATTACCAATATGCATCATTTACAGAAAATTACCCATAAGCACACAAGCAGTCATAGTCACATATATGATAAAATCGTAGCATGGGCATGTAAATAGAAAAACAACATATCCATATATCATACAATTGATACTTATATTTAAAAATACTATCACCAACTACTTACAGACCATCCACGAACCTCCCAGCCATAGATTACATTGTTCATCACTCTCAACAGTGAATCACCCCGGAGCTGGGACTGAACTCCACCCAGGGTAAAGGGATTCCTATCTAGGCTAAGGCTCATGGAAAACAGGAAAGACTTCATATTAGGTTCTCACTCAACTAACATCCTACAGCCTCTCATTCCCCACATGACTGTCTCACCCAAGGAAGTGTTCCCCTTCTCTGCTCAACAGTCCCTCGGCTACCCCACTTCCCTTCCAGGGCTTCAACAACATGCCAGAATGGAAGTCTGAGAGCGCTATAGTTGTAATTTAGCACCTACGAAAATTAATCCCCAACAATTCTCTCACCCAGAGAACTTCTCACGGGCTTGACAACCCACTTCTTCAATCCCACTCCAAGCTAACTAGGTACACCAACCAAAAAGTGAAGGGGAAACAGGTTTCAGAAAGGTGGAATGGTTGTCTCAAGGATAACGAAATGTATGAGTGAAATGGTCATGGAGTCATTGACTGGATAACTGAGTGTGTTTTTGGAATCACTGTGAACTCTCTGTCAAAATGATGGTCAACCTGATGGTTTCCCCCCTATTTTCCTTTCGTAAGGCCTTCCTCCTGAATAATCCCCATTGAGCTAAGTTTCCCCACGATATGAATGCATGTCCCCAACTTGACACTTGTCATATCAGAAGTTACTTTTGTCCACTTGTCCCCAACTTTAGAACTTAGGATAAACTAATTATCCATACTTTATGTCTTAGGAAATATTAATATAATATTCCTTGACTTTTGGCCCTCCCTTTCCCTAACTGGTGAAGTTCAGTCCCCCATATCTTTTATCATGGTCAGTCTGTGCACAGTGATGTATTTTATATTAGTCATGATTTGTGTAAAAAGTAGGCGCATTGGCCCTTGACATCTAGGCGCGTTGGCCTAAGTCCAAGACATAAGAATTTCAGCTTATAATACTAGCTCACCAACCTATAATGCATATTATATACACAAAGGTTCGTTGACCTTAAAATTGCACGTACTTAGTTACCGTGTCTTGTATCCTCTGTCTTTAAGGTTGTGTGCACCTTAGTTACTATGCGCGGTATTTAGAAAAGTTCACATTACATCCCTTTACTGTGCAGTATATGCGCACACCATGCCATGAAAGGTGTATTACAAAAATGACGTCTAAACAGCTCACTAGCTTAAATATACTTGGATTATATTTACATTTAGGTTTGGCCGAGGGTATTCTTCAATTCTCAAAATTCTCAAAATTCTTCAAAAGTATGTGGGTATTCTGTCTGCATTGCATCCTCATGCTCCCAAGTAGTGTCTTCAGGTCTGTACCAGGTCCATTGGACCCTTACAAGCCCTATGGCTCGATTCCGGAGTTGTTTGATTTTTCGATCCAAGATGCACACCAGATACACTTGGAAAGCACCTTCTTGCTCCACTTGAATGTCATTCCAATCAATAACATGATTAGCATCGGGCATATATTTATTTAGCAATGATACATGGAAGACATTATGATCAGACATAGATGCAAGCAATGCAATCATATAAGCAACTGGACCAATCCTCTCTAGGATTTCAAATGGTCCACAAAATCTGGCTACTAACTTGGCGCAACTTCCCAGCTTCAGGGAGCTCTTGTTAGATTTCACTTTCAAGAAAACATGATCACCCACTTTGAATTCTTCATGGATTTTGTTTTTATCAACATAGCTTTTCTGTCTGTCTTGGGCAACTTTTAAATTCTGCTAAATTTTTAACAATTGGTCCTCCATCTCCTTGATCAATTCTGGCCCGACTATTGTTCTATTAGCTGGATTATCCTAGATTACTAGAGTATTGCACCTTCTACCATAAAGTGATTCAAATGGGATCATTTTCAATGATGCCTGATACTCATTATTGTAAGCGAATTCTACCAAGTGTAGGTAGTCTTCCCATTTCGATGGTTTGTCCATCACATACATTCTCAACATAACTTCTATCACCCTATTCACTATTTTTGTTTGTCCATCAGACTCGGGATGGTAAGATGTACTAAAGTTCATATTCGTTTTGAATCCTTTGAGCAATCCTTTCTAGAAATTCGAGGTGAATTTCTAGTCTCTGTCAGACACAATCATTTTAGGAATTTCGTGCAATCATGCCACTTCCTTCATGAAAATATCAACAACATCTGTTGCTTTGTGAGTAGTTTTTAGTGGAATGAAATGGGTAGCTTTTGTAAGATTTTCCACCACTACCATAATTGAATCATGTAGCTTGCATGTTCTGGGAAATCCCATAATAAAATCCATTGTCACCACTTCCCACTTCCATTCAGGAATGGGCAAAGGTTGTAACAATCTTGTTGGGTGTCTATGCTCTGTTTTAACTTTCTGGCATTCCATACACCTAGCGATGTATTCTGAAACTCTCTTCATAACTAGCCAAACAAATTGGATCTTGACCAGTGTTACGATTGTCTAATATTTAGGGTGCCCTACATAAGGATCATTATGCATCTCACGCAAAATTATACGTTTCAAGTCCTGGACATTTGGTACAAAAATTATGTTCTTGTGCAGCAGTATTCCATCTACTCCCAACTTATAAATATCCATCTTTTGTGGTGTCTTACCTTGTTGTATCATTGCTACCAATTCTCTGTACTGCAGATCTGTATTTGCAGCCTCCATAATTTTTATTTTAACATCAGTCTGATACATGATGATGGTTGTAGCATGAAGCTCATGCACCCTCCTGCTGAGTGCATCTGCCACTTTATTTTCTTTCCCTTTGATATGCTTTATATCAAAGTCATATTCACTTAGAAATTATAACCATCCGCTTTATCTAGCATTTAGATTTGGTTGATCAAATAAATATTTCAAACCATTGTGGTTTGTTCTTAGCTCAAACCTCTTTCACATGAGGTAATGTCTCAATTTCCTTAGGGCATGCACTATGGCTGCCAACTCCAAATCATGAGTGGCATAGTTTATTTCATGCTCCTCCAACTTCCTTGATTCATAACATATCACAAATCCATCTTGACTGAGGAATCCCTCCAGTGCTTCATTACATGCATCTATGCATACAATGAAATCTTCATTTGGGTTTGCGATTCTTAGTATTGGAGCACTTGTCAATAATTGTTTCAAATGTTGGAAACTCCTTTCACAGTCCCCGTCCACTGAAACTTCATACCTTTCATTTGCAAGGAAGTGATTGGGTGTGCTATCTTCGAGAATCCTCCAATGAATCTCCTGTAATAGCCTGCAAGGCCCATGAAATATCTGACCTCTGTCATAATCTTTGGTGCTGACCATTCTCTAATGGCTTCTACCTTTTGAGGGTCCACTACTATCCCATCTTCTAAGATGATATGCCCCAAATAATGAATTTGTTTCTGATAAAATGAGCACTTTCTCAATTTGGCATACAACTGATGCTCCCTTAATACTTGCAACGCCATCCTCAATGATGTTCATGATTTTCCTCTGACTTGGAATATATTAGAATGTCATCCAAAAAGACAATGACAAACTTATCCAAATACTCTCGAAAAACACCATTCATTAAGCACATGCAAACAGCTGGTGCATTTGACAATCCAAACGGTACCACTGTGAACTCATAATGACCATACCTTGTCCTGAAGGCGGTTTTGCTAATATATTCTTCTTTAATTCTTACATGATGGTATCTTGATCTGAGATCTATCTTTGAAAATATCCTTGCATCCTTCAATTGATCAAAGAGATCATCAATCCTTGGTAGAGAATATTTGTTCTTAACAGTCACTTTATTCAATTGTCTAAAGTCAATGCACAATCTTAACGTTCCATCTTTCTTTTTCACAAACAAGACTGGGGCACCCCAAGGTGATACACTTGTTCATATATACCCCTTCTTCAGAAGTTCTTCAAGATGCATTTGCAACTCCTTCAATTCTGGTGTACTCATTTTGTAAGGAGTCTTTGATACTGGCGTTGCTCCAGGTATCAAATCTATAGAGAAATCAATGTCTCTCCTTGGGGGTAGTCCTGGTACTTCCTTGAATACATATTCAAACTCTTTCAGGAATTCATAATCCTCCAAATTTGGCACCTTGTATTTAGGTGTCTCCTCCATATGAGATGCAAATATTTGGCATCCTCTTCTATAACATTTCTTCATTTGTAATGCTAAAATTTCTCTAACAGTTACTGCCCTGGGAATTCCCTGCACTTTCCTTTTGTTCCCTTCTTCATCCAAGCAAGTGAATTCTTTTTTATGAAAATACAATAGATCATGATGTGGGTCCAACCAATCCATCCCAATTAAACAAACATAGGAACCTAAGGGTAAGATGTTCAAATCTACCCTGGTATTTAGTCCATTCATGTCTATGAGGTAGGACTTAACCATCTCATTAACTTTTCTTCTAGCTCCTATAGCCAGTTGCACCAACCAAGATTTCCCATGCTTGCTTCTTGGTAATTACAAATTTTCCACCATCTTTGGGTCTATATAACTATGGCTAGCTCCTTAATCAATTAAAATAGAAAGGGTTTGGTTGTTGATCATACCTTCTACTTCAATCATATGGGACTGATACTCTGTTTTCTTGTTGTCCAGGGCTGCATAAATTCTTGGCACATTTCTACCCATGTCCTCTACTATCTCAACTCGTTGTACATTGTGAACAACCCTACATTTTTTGCCTCTGTGAGGATAATATCTGAACCTATGGTCTTCTTTACAACCCCAACATTGCATAGGTGGTTGTCTTGGACCTTGAATCCCTGTGTCAATCGCTCTGGTTTCCTTATGCATTTGTTGCCATTGTGGATTATTTCTGAAGAATGGTGGCTTAACTCCCTTCTTCCTCTGATCCATCTTGAATTTCTTATTGTCTTCCCAAGCCTTTTGGAAAGCTGGTCATATAATCATTTAGCTCTCCTTATGGTCTCTTCTAATGTCTTGGGATCATCATACTGTATTTTTTCACTGATGAACGATGGAAATCCACTTAAGTACCATTGAATCTTGACTGTCTCATCCTTAATGAAAGAGACATATTTCAACAGTTCCAGAAACCTTCTCTCATATTCATCGATGGTCGTACTTCCAAGCTTAAGTTCAAAGAACTGTTTCATTTTCTTGTCATAGTATCTCTTGGTCAAGTACTTCTTCTCAAAATACTTCTTGAATTCTCTCCAAGTAACACTTTTCTCTACAATGTTCTATACCTGCACAAGTTGATCCCACCACATGGAGGCCTTTCCTTTGAGTTGATAGATAGTGATTCTACCTTCATCATAAGAAGAATAATTATGCAATTGAAAATACTTCCTCATTCCTAGCAACCATATTTCGACATCTTCATCCTTATTGTGCTCACCAAAAAATGTAGGAGGTTTGATTTTGTTCATTTATCCTCGCACCTCATCCACCCCAGATCTCTTATACCTTCTGGTAGGGGATAGACTTGAGTTGTTTCCTACTCTCTTATGGGAATGTCTATGGGGATGATGGTGATGTCTACTAGCACTTTTTACTTCTCTCTTCTCCTCTGAAGGTTTGTGACTCCTAGATCTACTTGAGTCACTCTCCTTAGCCAACTTCTTCTCTATTTTGTTCAAACCTTCAAATAGTTTCATGTTGAAGTCATCCTACTGCTCTTTGGCTTTCATAAGCCTTTCATTATCAGCTTTATGGCTTTGGATATCCTTCTGCAAATTCTTAACCATATTCATATCTTAATTCCTTTCTTCTCCATGTCCATTGGAGTTCATTCCTTCCATGCCCAAATGGACATCCATCCCTCTGCCCTTCTCTGGATGACTGTAATTCTCCTCTGCCTCTTCCATTCCTATGGAATCTGCACTGGTTTGTCCTAACCGATTTTTTGTTAATTCTACAAAATGTGCAGCCATCGAAACTAATCAGACTAACCAATCAACAATTCATGAGAATATGCACCATTTCGATTCAACATACACATCAACATTATCACTCTTGGTTTCCTGGTGTTATCACCATGACAATTATAGATAAGACCCAAGTCTCGAGAACAATGATGCGCAATGCTTTCCTAGATACACTCACGCAAGAAGGTGGTATTGTCGCTTTCGCCAAGACGTGGTATCATGTGCCTCAACATGTCAAATCCACCACTCATGGAGTGGGCGACGGTAGTCAGATCACCTTGCTTCATTCCTTTGGTACTTCACATCCATGTGATGTTAGCTGAATGCCACCATGTAGTGAACTCAAAAGCTAATCATTTGAAATGGATTGGCTAAGCATGGAAACCCAACACTCCTTGTATGTAATCTGTCTGCGCTTCATAAATGGAGTTCTATAATTACCACTCCCCAAGTATGAAGAGATCTGTGTATCCATAACCGTAGTAATCTTCAAGATGCTCGACTTCCTGCTCTCTGTAGAGACACATTTTGGTATCCTTAACCTGAGATACATGGACAAAGCTAAGTCAAGTGAGACTGGTTATTTGAGCAACATGCTAGGCTTTCCTGCGAATAAGGAGGAAAGGGTCCTCGCACCTTCTAGCAACTATGTTCCACACAGATCTAGTTATAGACTCGCGATTGGAAGTCAGGCTGAATCCCACTATAAAGGATTTAATCATCAACAGGACAACCGCTAAGAAGAAAAGGAGAAAGCGGCATAAGAAGGAGGAATCTACGGTTGAAGCAGCCATAAGTGTTGGAGAAAATCAACTGGTCCGGTTAGACTCTTCCTTAAAGGCGAAGATCGCTAAGATGAAGTAAGTCTTCAACTAATATAAGCATGTCTCAACGAATTTTGAACAGCCAGTAGTGGAGGTAAAGAGTACCAGAGATGATAGGCCTATTCTTCAACGACCCTTTTTACAATAGGCTAACTGCTATCATCACCTTTTGTAATTTTGTGATTAATATTATTAAATAAATACAGAAACAAATTTTTAAACTGTTTTATTACAATTTCTATTTGGTGATGCTATGACTCTTGTTTTCTTTTATAATAGTTTTTCTTGTAATCTTATATTTTATTTTCATCTGTCTAAATCGGAAGAAATTAAATTCGAAATTAATGCTTCAATGCGGTTATGTGTTTATTTTTCTTTTATTATTATGAAATTTAAACTCAGACTCCTCGCCTTCCAAGCGACTTCACGTGCATTAACTTGACCTATTCATTTATATTATCGTAAATAGAAATATTACAAGGTAAACGCTTCTCCACGCATCTAAATCTACTACGCGTTTCTTCTTCGTTGTACCGACTACTTACGCGCACTATTCTAGCGTTGTGCACCAATATCCACTACGCATAGTTTGATACTACACACTGATATTCCACATGAATTTTTGTCTTATTCATGCACCATGTCAAATTTAACATAATCCTTCGCGCTCAAATATATGCGCACACCACTGAATACACTTTCGTGAAACAACTTATACTCGTACTTATGCGCGTACCAACAAAACTCCTCTATGTTAAGCAATACTTGTGCACCCCATGTGCACCTTACTATGTGTGTGCTTACTGCGCAAGGCTAATTTCAGCGCGTGCATCTAAATATAATAATCTTCCACGTGGCACCACAATTTACCGTGCACACTGGCATGCCACGCTTTCCCATGCGGTGCCAAATTTACCACGCACACTAGTACGCCAACCTTTTCCAAGGACACTCTATGACTCTAATTCTGGTCACTTTGAAGTTACTTTTCTGTGAATATTCACTTCAATTGCACCCTTCTAGTCCATCCAAGCTCAATGTTGAACTGAGGCTCTGGTACCAAACTATAATGACCCCCTTGACCAACCTAAGGTCGGGGTATGCCACTCCAGAGAAACCACTCATGCTCTGATGCTAGTCGGTAACATTTCCAGCCATGAGGCCGGGCCATGCTACTCTAGGGAACACTTTTGTTCCCATACTGCAAAACATACAGTAGCATACCCAATAGTCAACTAAGAAATGCCACCTAAGTTTACTCTTTAGATTGCATGCAACTAAAACATATACATACAGTACGCTCGCAGAAGCTTTACATCTAAACATAAATAAACCATTACTTTCTATAACATACAAATTTTATATTAAAATAACAGTAATTATCGATATGCATCATTTACAGGAAATTACCCATAAGCACACAAGCAGTCATAGTCACATATATGATAAAATCGTAACATGGGCATGTAAATAAGAAAACCAACATATCCATATATCATACAATTGATACTTATCTTTAAAAATACTGTTACCAACTACGTACAGACCGTCCACGAACCTCCCAGCCATAGATTACATTGTTCATCACTATCAACAGTGAATCACTCCCAAGATGGGACTGGACTCCACCCAGGGTAAATGGATTCCTATCCAGGCTAAGGCTCATGAACAATAGGAACGAATCTGTCTCAGGTGCTCACTCAACTAACAACCTACAACATCTCATTCCCCACATGTCTGTCCCACGCAAGGAAGTGTGCCCCTTCTTTGCTCAATAGTCCCTCGACTTCCACACTTCCCTTCCAGGGATTCAACAACAGGCCGGATCGGAAGTCTCAGAGTGTTGTAGCTGCAGTTTAGCACCTACAGAAATCAATCCACAACAATTATATCACCCAAAGAACTACTCACAGGCCTGACAACCTGCTTCTTCAATCTCTCTTCAAGCTAACTAGGTACACCAACCAAAAAGGGATGGGGAAACAGGTTTCGGAAAGGTGGAATGGTTGTCTCAAAGATAATGAAATGTATGAGTGAAATGGTCATGGATTCATTGACTGGATAACTGAGTGTGTCTTTGGAATCACTGTGAACTATCTGTCAAAATGATGGTCAGCATGATGGTTTTCCCCATGTTTTCCGTTCGTTAGGCCTTCCTCCCGAATAATCCACACTGAGCTAAGTTTCTCCATGATATGAATGCATGTCCCGAACTTGACACTTGTCATATAGGAAGTTACTTTTGTTCACTTGTCCCCAACTTTAGAACTTAGGATAAACTAATTATCCATACTTTATGTTTTAGGAAATATTAATATAATATTCCTTGACTTTTGGTCCTCCCTTTCCCTAACTGGTGAAGTTCAGTCCCCCATCTCTTTTATCGTGGTTGGTCTGCATGCAGTGATGTATTTTATATTAGTCATGAGTCATGTACAAAGTAGGCTCATTGGCCCTTGACATCTAGGCACGCTGGCCTAAGTCCAAGACATAAGCATTCTGGCTTATAATATTGGCTCACCAGCCTATAATGCAAATTATATACACAACGGTTCACTGACCTTAATTTTACGTGCACTTAGTTACCGCGCACTGTATCCTTTGTCTTTAAGGTTGCACGCACCTTAGTTACTGCACGTGGTATTAAAAAATGTGCACATTACATCCCTTTACTGCGCAGTGTATGCGCGCACCATGCCATGAAAGGTGTTATCTACGATTTTGGTCATTGTGATGATGTTATGATGATATTATGATGATGGAAAATCAAGCTCTTCACTAAGAATACTTTCCTGAGAAAAGTTACACTTGTCTGCTTCCAAAAATCATGTTTTTGAAGAGGTTCGCAGGCTACCTATATACTTCCCTGCGAGAATGCATGATTCTCGTAGGCTGCATTAAGTTGGAGTGCAAGGGGTTCGCATTGTACTTAACTGCTAGGGTGAGAACATCTTATTAAAGAGGGAAAAGATGAAGTTCTCGAGCCTTCTAGAAGGGAATCTTCGAGAAGGATGAGTTGGCTAGCGAATGGTTATCTAAGTACTGGTTTTCCTGATATCTTGGGATCCTTTCCTATCCAAGTAACTAATCTATATTCTCCTATATATTGAGGAGATTGCTCATGGAAAAGGTTAAGAAGCAAGAAGCAAACTAGCAAGAGATTGATTGGAGAATTAGTGCAAGAATGTATGGAGGACTGATGCTACAGCAGCTAGAGACAACAACAAGGTCATCAAAAGTGGTTGATTTTCTTCATGCATGAGCAAGTGTGTGTGTCAGAGCTAGGAGCCATCGAAAGGAGA
>JZKD02S0463353.1:99619-111167 GCA_000966675.3 Picea glauca | reverse complement strand
ACATCAAGGCTCAGGTTGTAAGTTTCACTTTCAATTAATTCAATACAGTAATATGTCCCTTTCCCATAAATATGATGTCACTTTATTACATAACTCCTTGATCATATGTATAGACTAGCTATTGAATATATTAATCTGCCTTCACTTCGATTGGTTTGTACTGTTGTGATTTGGAAGGGACAAGAGCATTGAAGCGAAGTTTGGAACAGCAGAGACCTAAGGAAAGCATTCATAAGGTATATCCATAATCCTTATCTCTTAGTTCATTCAATAGGTTAGATCTAGGGAAAGTGTATTATTCTGTCCTGTTTTGTTCTAGATCCAGGTGGATCTAGGGAGATCGGTTTGTGTCTGCATTCACGGATTTATCCAGAAACAAAATTGGCAACTCCACTGGGGAACTATTCCCTTTTTCTTTATGGTTTTTTGAATTTCCTGTGGCCATTTGCTCTATTTGCATTTTTCTCCTGTTTTGTCAGTGTCTGAGTCCTCAGGATATCCTGAGAGATCTTTTGGGTCTATAAGCCAGTTTGAATTTTTCTTGCATTTTCAAAATTTTTATTATCTTTAGGAGTTATCGCACTGTGTTCATTGACAGCCTACGAGAACCAGTCAAGTTCACACCCTGCATATAGGGTCCAGTGTGAACACCTCGCACCTTGCTTCAAGGTGGCCTACGAGAACACTATCTTCTCGCACTGTGTTACACTGCTTGCCTGGGAGCAAGATTTTTGAAAATTTTGAAATTGAGTTTTGACTTTTTCAATTGCTCAGAACAGTTGAATTGTGTCTTTTTGGCTTATTGGGTCATTGACTTATACATCTCTTGTTGTAGTTTCCTTGCTGGAACAAATTTAGGGTTTCTAGGTCTTTCTTTCTCTTGGTAGCTTGACTTTCATTTCTTGGCTCTGTTTGGCATTTTCTTTCTCTCTGACTTCTGGAGTTGAGTTTGTCTAATTGGCTGAGAACCAGTGATTGGTAGAGAGTCAAGTGCTTGGTGGTTCGAAAGAACGTTTTTCATTTGCATTGGGAAGACTCATTGGTTTTCTTTTTGTTTTTACTTTCATTGAAAGAATTGGTTAGGTAGTTATAGTTTGATTCTGTATGATTTGGTTTTCTTTTCTCATTAATCAGAGTTCTTCTTGGAAAGTGAACAACAAGTTTTCTTTCAAGATTTTGTTTTTGTCATTTTGAAAACATTGAAAAATCAAATTTTGGAGTTTATTGAAGTATTTGAAAAAGACATTTAGAAATTGCTCATCGATATATGATTGTTTGCATTAACATCTGAAAGGAGATTGAGCATTGCATTTTCATTATAGTGTTGAGTTGATTCAGAAAATTTTCCCTCTCTCCCGTAACTAGGATTCATGGAATGAAAAGAATTATATTTCATCATTATCCTGGCATTATTTGGGTCAGAGTCATACATGGTGAGTTTCACTCCCGTTACCTTTGAGTAAACAATAGCTTTTAAAAACATTATGTGATCTTAAAATTGATCTAGTAACTTTTTCTAGGGCTCTTTTACACCAATATATTAGTTAGGCTAGTGCTTTGGAGTAGGAAGAGAGACACACTCTCCAAAATATCAAAAACACACAATAGAATCTTGAGTTAGGGAGTGTTAAAATCCATTTGCTGCATATTGTCCTGGGACACCCTTCTAACACAAGGGTCAAGCACTAGGTCGCATTGGTGTTGGCAGAGTTACTAACCCTGCTTTGTTGACATCAGTGTAGAGATTGCACATATTATGGGGATCACTCTGAGGTATACCCACAATTATGAGTGGAAGCCTTTGAGTTGGTTTCGGGCTAGATACCCTGCCCTTGCATGTGGATCGGACTAACGACTGTTCCCCGAAGCTGTATTGTTGTTTGTGGTGACCTTAGTGGCCTATATCTCTAGGTTCTTACCCAAGGTGAATGTGGAGGGGAAAGTCTTCACGGTACCTGGAATCGACGTTGATCAACTCACTCGGGCTCCTTGGAGGGTATACCCACAATTATGTGTGGGATCTTGCACCAGGGTGTAAGTCTGTTAAGCAGGTCGTCAACGTAACTTTTCCACCTTAGCCCCGCCCCTTCTCGTCTCGTTGTTGTGACATTGGATTTCATCACCAACTAGTGGCTTCGAAATTAGAAGGTATTGTTTGCTTGGTGATTGCTTCCTAGATTTTGTTTACTAGTGAGTGTTGTTTATTTCTCGAAGTTGACCTTAGGAATTTTCTCGTGGAACTTGTCACTTATTTACAATTTCTCCCCCGTGGTGTTCTCGTAGAATGCAAGGATTATCTCCAGAACATCTGGATGATCCTCAACCTACTGGTACACCTGAGGGTTCACCCCATCAGACTGAAGTCCCTGTGGTTATTTCACCACAAGGGGAAACCAGTGATGTTCCAGTTGTCCCCACACCACTTCCACAAGTCAAACGAACTGATTCTCTAGACGATTTTCGAGTTACCAATACTATAGAGGACTATTGCATTCGTCGTGGTGAGCGACCTGTTGGACAAGTAAATCCTTCTTGAGAAACCATTGTTACATTTTCTGAATCAATTGTTCGGCCTTCTCCCGGTGTAGTAGGCCAAGATCCTTTTTGGTCAGGTAATCTCCGTCGAGTTATTTTTGGTACAGATTCACCCCCTGTCTACGCAATCAACCCTCCTGTGACTTCTGAGACAGAAACTACACCAGAGACTACTACCTACCACTTTGTTCTTCCTCCCGAGATGGCCCATCTTGCGAATACTACGAGTGTCCAAACCGGAATTACTGCAACTACTCTTCCTCCCATCAATACCCAGCGAATACCTAATATCATCCCGACATTACCACCCAGTTACAATGTGTTGAATGCTCTGTTGAATCCTCCTAATCCAACACCTCCGTAAACCCTAGCCGCTTCTCCGGGTGGTCCTCCTTTTTCTGGGTATGAGGTTCCTCATTTCATTCCGACACTCCCACTTTTTCCATCTAGTAATACTAATCTTGGTGGCACTATTCCAACTGTTGCACCCAACACACAGATTCCCATTGGTGGACAGGGTGGTATAGTTCCTTTTCCTTTTCTCGGACACAACACAGTTACTACGCAACCTACAGTTGGAACACAACTTCCGGGTGGAGCTATACCTACAGTAGGGGGACCAACCTCCCCTTTTGGACAAAATATACCTCCTGAATTGGCCCAATATTGGAATCAACTTTTACAAAACTTTCCTTAGAGTGCTAGGGGGCAGCAAGATGTCCCTACAGTTGGCCAACCTTATCCGGGAGTAACTAATCCTATTTGGGGTTCGGGTCAAACTACTCAACCCCAGGTCCCTGCTCAAACTCAAGGTTATAATACTTGGGGTTACTATCCTATCTTCCCACCACCGAATCAACCAGGGGCTTCCCTCTATGGACAGTCTGCTTACGCTCCTACTGGTTTGCCGACGAGGCTTCCACCCCAAAGCCATCAATACCCGCAAGTAAATTGACAGTTGCCTTTCCTTGCTACTTTGGATTTGCCATATTTGTCTAGGATTCTAAATGATCCTATTCGTCACTCTCCCCAATGGCCTGCTATCCCTACTGAACTTCCATCGGATATTCTGAAATTCGATGGCAAGCCGGGAGAGGACCCAAATAATCTTGTCATGACTTTTCATTTATGGTGTTCATCCAATTCTCTGATGGATGACTCCATTCGTCTTCGTTTTTTTCAACGGACCCTTACCGGTTCGGCTGTGAAGTGGTATATTGAATTGCCACAAGGTTTCTTTTCCGATTTCAACAGCTTAGCTATGGCCTTTCTCACACATTACCAGTTACTAATCCGTTACGATACTGGAACCAAGATCTTAACTTCTTTTAAACAAACTAAAGGTACTCACATCTCGGACCATATACACGAGTGGAGAAGGAGACGACGTCTCATCAAACTTGAACTCCCTGATCAATTACTGGCAGAATGGTTTACGAAATCTTTCGTGAACAAAATTGGTAAAGAAATTGCTATGGGTGGTGTTGTTACAGAGGAGCAGGCTATAATTCGCACTCAGTATCTTGATCTCGTTTATTCGCAAACGGGAACACTCTACGATTTACTACCTAAACTACCTCGTCCTGGTACTTCCAGCACTTCAACTGTTCCAGCTGCCTCGCATGCAGCTGATGGTATGATTGGTACTTCTCATACCCACTCACCTTCCATTTCAACTACAACCCCTAAGTCCAATTCTTCTAATGTTCAAAATGCTCCGTCTCTTTCTCCTCCCGCCGGTAAAACCTCTGAAGTGAACGTTGTTCAATCTACGCCGACCGGTAAAAATAAATCAAAGAAAGGGAGAGGCAAGAATCAGGAGAGTAAAAATAATAATCAAAATGAACAAACCAAAACCCCTCCTGCTGATGATCGGGATAAGCGTAAGCCACGATATCCTTGCCTTATCTGTGGTGATGATCACTACACGAAGGATTGTCCCAGACGTGCCGAGGTTAATAAGTTTCTTCAAGGAACGCCCGAACCCTCTACGTCGACAGTCTTGTCCCAACCCTTCCTGTCTCAGCAATAGGCTTCCTTGGTCATTCATGAACAACCATCTACTTCTTCGACATCATATGTTTTGATGTGAACCGGTGATTCTAAGAAAAATGACGTTGACATCGCAACTAGAGCCAAAGACTATTCTCCATCTAAGGAGAAGGTTGACGATTTACCTCCCGATCTGTTACATCCCTCTCCGTCGAATCCACCTACAAACGGTCCTCTTCATCTCAAAAGACCAAGCCTTGATACAGTCCTACGACCTCCGAAAGGTGTCGTTAAGAAGTCGGCATTCAATCCTCATGCTCGTGCGGCCCAGAACTATAGCATTGTCGAAGATCTGGCCCAAGCACCTTCAACGATGTCTGCCCTTGAAGTCCTTCAGTCTTGTCCTGCGCAACGAAGGGCTCTGTTGAAAGCTATAGGTGGAATTGATCCTACAGATACGAATTTGATAGTATTTAACTTGGAAGACCATGTTCCAAGGTTACCCCCACAGCTTGCTTTTCAGATACAAGTTATTGTCTCCGACAAGAACATTTGTTGAACTGTTGTTGATGAGGGTGCCTCTACGTGTGTAATGTCTTTTACTTGTTGGAAAGCCATTGGCTCTCCTCCATTAACTGAATCACAAAATACTTTGAAAGCCTTCAATGGCTCAGGTTTTAATCCTTACGATGTTCTTCCATCGTTGTTGGTTACTCTCGAAGGTAAGACAGTCCAGGTTGAAGTGGAAGTTTTTGATGCTCCCCTAGATTATAATCTTCTTCTTGGTCGTAGCTGGGTAGATTCTATGTGAGCGGTTGTGTCAACACTGTTCTGTGTAGTCCGTTTTCCCCATCAAGGAAAGATTGTTATGGTTGATCAACTTTCCTTCTTTAATTCCGATACTCACACTAGAAATGTGTCGTTTATAGCTAAAACCCTGTCGGGTTACGAGAATGTTGGAGTCGGTCTCTTAAAAGACTCTTCGTTAATGGGTACTTTTCCCATACCACCGCCACCCGATATTCTACACCCGTCCATTTCTTCGATTAATATGATCTCCTCCATTCCTTATTAACTTCCAGTGTCTTTTGACTCTTGTATAGTCCCTGATCCAGGAGATCATCCTCATTTCGGCGTCGTTATGTCGTTAAGTCTAATTGAGTTTGCTTATCACGCGATTCAATCGACAACACCTTCTACACCCTCTCCGGAGAAGTTGTCTTCTGATCCTTTTCATGTTATCTTTCCCACTGACGAGATGATCATGTCTGTCATGGCCGATAGACCGTGGGACAATGGGCATCATCGTTCCATACTGTTTCTGGAACAACACACTCTCGAGAATTATCAGCGGATTTTGACTCCGTCGACCGTTGTTGTCATTACGACCGTTCCTGTATATACACGTGATGTGTTTGTGGAAGGGAACCTCAGCAATATTTCTCCCATGATACCCATTGATATTTCGGTTAAACCTGGGATAGTTGAAAATGTTCATATTGGAGCTTCGTGTTCTCCAGAGGAAATTGTCACCTATACTGCTTTGTTCAAGGACTTTCGTGATGTCTTTGCTTGGAGTTACAAAGAGATGCCAGGTATCGACCCTGCTATTGTCGTGCATGAGATAAAAACATACCCAGGAGCTAAACCAATCCAGCAGCGCCTCCGTCCTATCCATCCACGTAAAGCAGCAACTATCAAACTCGAAGTTGAAAAACTTCTCAAAGCCGGTTTTATTTATCCCGTGGCTCTGGCAGAGTGGGTTTCTAACCCCGTACCGATTGATAAGAAAGGTGGTAGTATACGTGTTTGTGTTGATTATCGGGATATTAACAAAGCCTGTCCGAAAGACAACTTTCCAACCCCTTTCGTCGACCAGATTGTCAATGACTGTGCCGGCAGTGAAATCTTTTCTCTCATGGATGGATTCTCCGGCTATAATCAAATTAACATCACTCCTAAGGACCAGCATAAAACTGCTTTTATTTGTCCTTGGGGTACTTTCGCCTATAGGAAAATCCCCTTCGTTCTTAAGAACACAGGTGCTACGTTTCAGCGTGCTATGTCTTATGCGTTTCACGATATAAAGCATATCATTCAACCTTATTTGGACGATTTGCCAGCTCATTCTGTACGCTGAGTCGATCACCCCAATCATCTCCGAGCAATTTTCGTTCGTTGTCAGTTCTATCGCATTCATCTAAATCCTCATAAGTGTGTCTTTTGCATAGAGTCTGACCATCTCCTCAGTTTCATTGTTTCACGTCAGGGGATCTGGGTAGATCCTATTAAGGTTGAGGCGATTCTTAATCTCCCTCCTCCTTCTTCACTACGCCAGTTACAAAGTTTGCAGGGAAAAGCAAACTTTCTTTGTCACTTCATCCCAAATTATGCTGAGATTACTCGGGGTTTCACACGTCTTCTAAAGAAAGGTTCAGAGTTTGTCTGGGATAAGATTGCCAACAATGCTTTCGAAGCTTTAAAGTTGTCCCTCACAAAAGCTCCTCTTCTTTTCCCTCCTAATTATAGTCGAGATTACTTTATTTATCTAGCTGCTTCCGAGTATACTATCGGCATGGTCCTCGTTCAAGAAGATGATAACCACGATGAAAATGTTATCTATTACTTGAGTAGAAGTCTATCATCAACGAAAATCAAGTACCAACATGTTGAGAAACTGGCTTTGGCTGCTGTTCAAGCAGTTCAACATTTTCGTCATTATATTCTCTCCAGGAAAACTACAGTGATTTCACATTGTAACCCCATGCAACATATATTGACACGTCAATTGCTGGGGGGAAAGTACTCCAAGTGGATTGTCATTCTCCCGGAGTTCAACTTGGAATCGATCGTGCCACGTCGAAGAAATCCTTAGTTTTTGCTGAGTTAATTTGTGATTTTCCCCACACTGCCACGGAAAATGTAGCCATCGATTCGTTACCTGACGAGTCACTTTTCCTTATCAGTACTGATGATATTTGGTATGGAGATATCATTATATATCTCCAAACTCAAACTTTTTGGCCTTCTTTGTCCAGTAATGAACGACATCATGTCCGTTATCAAGCACGTCATTATATTATCCTCGACGATACTCTTTATCGTCGAGGCATTGACTCTGTCTTTCGACGTTGTTTGACTTTTGAAGAAGTTGAGAAAGCTTTGAATGACTGCCATTCAGGGGCATGTGGTGGTCATATGTCTGGGTATGCTACTGTCGAGAAGATCTTACATTCGGGATACTTTTGGCCTTCTTTGTTCAATGATTGCATTACTGCTGTTCAGAAGTGTCATGCCTACTAGACCTATAATTAGAAGATTCGGTCGCATCCTACTCCCCTACACCCTGTAGTCTCAGTAGGTCCTTTTACAAAATGAGGCATTGATTTCATGACATGTGACCCTCACTCGGCCAGGGGGAATGGTTATATTATTGTAGCTGTTGATTATTTTACTAAGTGGGTCGAGGCGATGCCAACATTCGATAATACTAGAAAGACTGCAGCGTTATTTCTTTTCAACCATGTCATCACTCGTTTTGGTGTTCCTCAGGCATCGTTACCGATCATGGTAGTCATTTTAGGAATTATATGATGTTTGAACTTACAGAGAAGTTGGGCCTTCGTCATGATAGCTCAACACCCTATTATCCACAGGCCAATGGCCAGGTCGAATCCATCAATAAGGTTCTCATAACTATGATTCGACGGATGATAGGAATACATAAAACTAGCTGGCACACGATGTTGTTTTCGGCATTGTGGGCGTATCGGACATCTGTTAAGTCTGCTACAGGATTTACGCCTTTTCGATTAGTTTATGGCATGGAATCCATTCTGCCAATAGAATGTGAAATACCTTCTTTGAAGCTAGTTGTACAGCTCTTACCTAATACTTCTGCCGAAGAAGAACATCTGTTGTATCTGATGCGATTAGACGAGACTCACCATGACGCTACTCTTGTAATAGAAGCCCAGAAGAAACGTGTTAAGGCACAGTATGACAAGCATGCCAAACCTCGTGTCTTCTTGGAAGGAGATCTTGTTATTCTGTATGAAAAAGATAAAGACGTTTCAGGAGCTGGGAAATTCGAACCAATGTGGCATGGGCCTTACATTGTTAGCAAAGTTTTGGAAAAAGGAGCATATGAGCTAGTTGATTATGATGGTGTACCTTTGAGTGAACCCAGAAATGGGTTGTACTTAAAGAAGTACTATGCATGAGTCATTTGTGCACTAGTACTTGTATTTTATGTCTCATACTGCGTGTGTGTATTACTTGTAGTTTTTCTTTTGATGTTATTTGGTCTCTACCCTTACGTGACGTTATGTTTGATTGTCAGATGTCAGAGTATTCGCTACCTTATATTGGCTTCGCCGATGGTGCTAGACGTAGTACTCGGAACCTATCTTCCGTTGCATGGGCAATCTATGCCCCAACAAACGAGCTTATATCTTTACGAGGTGTATGTCTTGGCCAAGCAACCAACAACATCGCAGAGTATAGCGTCGTTTTTGAATTACTAGTTGATTCTATCTCTCTCAGAATTCGTCATTTGGTTGTCCGACTTGACTCACAGCTGGTAGTACTACAACTAAGTAATGTCTACTCTATTTGAAGTCCTACTTTATTGAGGGTATATTTGCGGATTCGCCTCTTGGAACGATATTTTGATCACATTGAATATCAGCATATTCCTAGACGTCTTAATACATTAATAGATGCTTTAGCTAATTATGTATTGGACAGGCATTTAAATCATTAATAGATCAAACACATTAAATTGTACACAATGTAAAGAAACCGATAAAAGCCGTGTATATATATAACGATCAAAAGAGTTTGTTTTACAAAATGTTTGTCCGAAGACCAAAATATCAAAAATTGAAGCTCATGGCTTCTACATAAGAACGTCAAGGATGACGTTCACGATAACACACTAATGTCCTAGCAACTCTGCGGAGAAATCGACCCATAGATGCAGAGACTCCCACAGTATGACACTGATCACGTCGTGGAATCTCTTCCAGAGTCATATCTGGAACGTCTGCCATCAGACCCTCTAAATTTTGCTCCACTGTCAGGTAATCCTCGGCGTACTGTGGAACTTCTACTACTGCCTCTCCTCATCACTGGATAGGAGAACTGCCAGCAGGTCGATATGGTCCAACGTCTGTGTTATCAACAAGTATTTGATGTTAGTCTTAGGGTAAATCCATAAAACAAAAAAAACATTTAAATATGTTAAAAACACAAAAACATTTAAAAGATCAAAATTGGTGTACTTCTTACCGAGGTCTCCCCACTGTGCATCCTCAGGTAGTGCAAGATCAAGATCACCGCGGAAATCCAAGCCAGCATATGCATAATCTTCTATCATCAGAACCTGGCCTTGAAGCTAGTCGAAGAAAATATCGTCATACCTGACGATCGGTCCTGCCACATGTCGGGCCATGAGTTGACACCATCATAACATCCGTGGATCCCTGGGACCCGGAAAGTGCCACTCAGCCTGAAGTATAAATGCAGGGACCCTCTCACAGAAGAAGGACACCAACAAAGATCCATATCCGAACTGTTTTATCTCCCCACGCCTGCTTTTAGTCAGTTGTTTCTTGATATTGCGTAAAACTGCGTCAGCCCAGTTAAATACCCAGGGCTCAGTACACTCGATGGCGTACTGGAAATAGCTCTACAGTGCCATATGTGGAGCGGCACTTCCTACCATCCGAGTAATGGTAAAGAGAATAGTGCGAAGAGTTAGATCAGTTAATCCCCAGATAGCCACTTTCCCTTTCTTCCTCTCGGCCTCAGGTACACAATACTGGCTGCAGTATTCACTCATTGTCAAACAACCCCTTCTGCTGTCGGTCAAACTGGCATAGGAACCTCGCCTGGATAAACCGGTTAAGAAATATATGTCCTCAATGTCGATAGTTAATGTATGGGCTCCAACATTCAACACTTGTTGGTCCGGATCCCACATTCGGACTAAGTATTCCAATAATCGAACTTGGGCTCTCATGCCCGGGATACGGAAATACTTTAAGAGACCACAGTCTCTTAGTGTAGCTATGGTCGGAGGGTGATTTTCGGCGTTTGTATTATCCTCCTCGTGCTCTCGTTCCTGCCACTCTAACACCATGATTGTGGCTAGTAACCTGCATAAAAAACACACAAAGATGGTCAGTGATTTTATTCATGAGATAAAATTCTTGCAATTGGCTAAACGTTACAAAAAATTTTGGATTCTGCTCTGTTCGCAGGTGGCCTATTACGTGCAGTGCCAACTTCTTGCATGCGCCTTAAGGCCCACCTGCGAGAATGGGTCATTCTCGCAGGTCCCGTATGGGTCACCTGCGAGAATGCTCCCAAGCGCATAGGGTTCAAAATTTAACTTAAAACTTGACTTTTAACCAATGAAAATATAATTTTGAACCATGAAAAGATAAAGGATTGAGAACTTACCAAAATTCTGCTGACGGCTCGCCAAATGATCGCCCGTAGCTCCCGAAAATCGACGCCGAAGGTAGAGGGTAAAATGAGGGTTTGTGAACTCAAATGGTAAAAGGGTAAAATGATATGGTAAAATTTGTTATGGATTCATTTTAATTACTTTTTACTATGTCAAAAGTAGGTTTTTTATGTTTATTCATTATTCAACCCTAATCACTAATGTGAAAATGAGTGAAATGATTGGCAAGTGCTAAACATGGATGATTATGGACATAATTTTTACCTGGTGTGGTGTGATTTTGATTGTTTGTAATGGTTTTGATATAAAACCTCGAGCGCCTTTTATCCGTTCTTGCGCTTGCGAAAAACATGAGAACGTGATCGAGCGTTGTTTTATCTCTTTTCCAGGCTCCCTGTGGTTACACAAAAAAGGAACCCCCCTGGAGTTACCTTTAAGCTCTTTTCAGACTCTCTAAACATGAAAAGATTGCCGAGCGATCTTGCTATTTTCATGCTCGTTAAAGTATTTGAAGTATGCGTCCTTCGAGCGATAGTTTAACCCTTT
>JZKD02S0463353.1:88450-99459 GCA_000966675.3 Picea glauca | reverse complement strand
AAGGGATATGTTTCATCTTTGTGTTAATTGGCAGTAAGTGTTGCTCTTGAACATGACACCCCCTATTCATCATTTGAAGCCGGTTTGGGAAATCCATTTGTCTCTCATTCGATTTGATAACAAGGTCTTTCCATGTGTCATCTTTAAGTCAATGCTGCCAAATCATTGGTCATGTCATTCATATGTTCAAGAGCAGTCCGTCTGAAACCTCTGTTGATTCGGCCATCTGCAGTTATCCTTTCACTCTGTGTCGGCCTTTCCTGTGTCCAAAGTCCAATTGCCACATACTCTGTTTCACTTTCAAACTTAGTTACTCATTTCGTGTCATTGATGGGGGATACATCAAGGCCCTCCTGTGACGAGTCTTATTCCGTTGACTTCAACACATTATCCGGAATCAAGACTTAGAAATTATTCAGTACCTTGGAGCTTGCATGCCTCAATGGCAAGTTCCTTGCTTTCGACAGTGGGTTTACATCATTGACCCCTGATCGAGAGATTCCGTTGGGTGTTCAACATCAACTCATTTATTCACAACCGATGGATTGTACTATAGTACCTTGGGAGTCATTTACATCAATGGTGATTTCCCTCGCACTTGTTAATGGTTACATCAATGACCGGTAGTCAAGTGGTTTCTACCACGTTCGACTTCGACACATGTAATCACCTGGTTAGATTCGTACTTTAGGCGATGAGATTGAAGACCCTGGATATTGTCTTAAGTGATCCAGGTTGCGATGGAGTATGTATAATTTGCGACACATAGATCCACTGTGTATGTTTCATGGCTATGTCATCTTGACTGAAAATTTGTCGCATAGATCCACAGTGTATTCAGGTGGCTATGCTATATGTGACGACATGGATCCACAGTGTATGATTGGTGGCCATGACCTTTGTTTATGATGTCATCAGTCTATGATCTGAGTATGGAAATTCTTACCTCAGAAGGGATACATATGATATTCTGTCGATGCTTGGATGTTTGCAGGTTTTCGATTAGATGTGCTCTTGGTTCTTGACACACACATGCAGCTTAGAAAGTCTATCGATTGTCACTGATTCCACTCTCAGACTTTGGGGGGCATTCTGTTATCTACGATTTTGGTCATCGTGATGATGTTATGATGATATTATGATGATGGAAAATCAAGCTCTTCACTAAGAATACTTTCCTGAGAAAAGTTACACTTGCCTGCTTCCAGAAATCATGTTTTTGAAGAGGTTCGCAGGCTACCTATATACTTCCCTGTGAGAATGCATGATTCTCGCAGGCTGCATTAAGCTGGAGTGCGAGGGGTTTGCACTGTACTTAACTGCTAGGGTGCGAACATCTTATTAAAGAGGAAAAAGATGAAGTTCTCGAGCCTTCTAGAAGGGAATCTTCGAGAAGGATGAGTTGGCTAGCGAATGGTTATCTAAGTACTGGTTTTCCTGATATCTTGGGATCCTTTCCTATCCAAGTAACTAATCTATCTTCTCCTATGTATTGAGGAGATTGCTCATGGAAAAGGTTAAGAAGCAAGAAGCAAACTAGCAAGAGATTGATTGGAGAATTAATGCAAGAATGTATGGAGGACTGATGCTACAGCAGCTAGAGACAACAACAAGGTAATCAAAAGTGGTTGATTTTCTTCATGCATGAGCAAGTGTGTGTGTCAGAGCTAGGAGCCATCGAAAGGATATCTACAACATCAAGGGTCAGGTTGTAAGTTTCACTTTCAATTAATTCAATACAGTAATATGTCCCTTTCCCATAAAGATGATGTCACTTTATTACATAACTCCTTGATCATATGTATAGACTAACTATTGAATATATTAATCTGCCTTCACTTCGATTGATTTGTACTATTGTGATTTGGACGGGACAAGAGCATTGAAGCGAATTTTGGAACAACAGAGACCTAAGGAAAGCGTTCATAAGGTATGTCCATAATCCTTATCTCTTAGTTCATTCAATAGGTTAGATCTAGGGAAAGTGTATTATTCTATCCTGTTTTGTTCTAGATCCAGGTGGATCTAGGGAGATCGGTTTGTGTCCGCACTCACGGATTTATCCAGAAACAAAAAGTGTATTACGAAAATGACGTCTAAACAACTCACTAGCTTAAATATACTTGGATTATATTTACATTTGGATTTGGCCGAGGAATATTACATCAATGCCCGTGGATTGCTCGCTACCTACCCCTTGCCTCCTTCCTTTATTACTAGAAAGTAAGTGAAGTGTAAGTGAACCACTAAACGATATTTTTTATTGTATATATATATAGAAAATTATTATTAGATCAAGCATATATATGCTTCCACCCGGAATAAATAATTATTTACACCTTATATGAGGCGAGGGTGAACCCCTGACTAAACGAGTTGATTGCTTCCACCCGGTTGTGGAGGCGAGAAGAAATATGGTAGGCATAGTGGCATCAGACGACATCGTGAGCGGCTCCCTCAGACAAAACATACCATTATTGTATTTCTTCCACTTCTCCCATTGTATTTCTCTTCCCACTTATACCGAAGGTAGAGGCATCCCTTCGATTCTATATATGATTATAATATGTGCATAGATATAGACTTATTTCTATAGAACTACATATGGATAATGTATAGATTGATTCTTCACGAGGTGCCGGATGATAGGTTTGATGTCTGGTAATTAGAGATGGAATCAAAATACTATCCTATAACCATCGACTCCCAAAAGAACGAAAGTAAACAACATGAAGAATGAAATATCTTATCTCTTCAAGCACTTGAACATTCTTGGATCACGACAGGACATGGGTAAAGGGAAAGGGCAGGGACTAGGAGAGCTTTCTTCTTGAGGGGCTCACTACACTCAACGGAATCCCCCCCCCCCCTCTCCCTAATGTCCGAGTCTTCTAAATCCCTCGTTGGGTGAGGGTCTTTCTTCAATATCAAAATTTTGAGTATTTTTGGGTTGCTTAATCGCCTTGGGATCTTCTCTAATTGAAATCACATTTTTCCTAAAGTCTGAAGCTAAAAGGGGTATTGCTTTCCTGAAAGTTTTGACACCATTAGGAACTTCTCTCCTCGCATTCTCTATTCCTCTGCCAACATCATATCTCCTAAGCATGGATGATTTTAGGGGCTAAATTTCGCTCATGGGCTAATTTTCCATGGTTTTTCCAAAAATGAGATTCGCTATTTTAAAAATGATTCGCCCAAATTCTATAGGATAAAATTATTTTACCTTAAAAATCGCCAAAATTTTACAAAAACTATATAAAATCCTTAGAAATTTGAATATTTTTACAAAAAAACGCCAAACATGTATAGTTGGCATATGAAGGATTAGTAAGATTCCCCAAGGTTTCTACATTTTAAAATAAATTTCCATCCTTAAAATCATCCCTGCTCCTAAAGTTACGGGCATTCAACCTTGGTCTAAGCTTACATTTTCTTCTGACCTCAATCATAATATTATAAAACACCATCCTTAGTTGGGCTAGAGATAGGTTGAGATGTTGCTCATCCTCAAATAAAAAGTCTTCTTCTTATATTTATCCCTCATTCTCCATCATAAATAAGCCAGTTTAGTCAAGGGGGGGACATTTTTGACCATGTCTTGGCCATCTTCAAGGTAGAACAACATGCTCATGTCCATGGGATGGTTAGCGGGCTCTTCAGGGATTTATTAATAATAAACTTCCAAATAAGGGGGAGAGGGAACTATCATCTTGGCCTATGCCCTAGAAATCTGAAGAAGATTATTTTTTATTTTTTATGTATTATCTCTTTATAAAACATTGGGAGTTCTTTTGAACTAAGGTTTCTTTTTCACAGGTAGATTTTAGGCCCTATGGTGCATGTCCCAAATAAGAGTGGCCATACTTGAAGGATGATGGGGTTGGTTTATTGTGGTAGAGGTCTAGCAGGGACACCATAATTTCATCTACAATGGAATCATTATCTCTCCCTAGAACAAGAGTAAAAAGGGCCACTGTCTCTTGAATCCAGTCTAGGAAGATTGTGGTTTGAAACATAGGTAGTTCATTGATGACAAAGATAGGGTGAGGTAATAGTTTTAGCATTAGTTCCTTTTTTGGGCTACGGACATGCACAAGTACTTTCTCCTTTGAATGTCCAGAGAAAGGATGACATTGCCAAGCTAGTTATAAGCATCTCGACTATGCATTTTTTTAGTAATAATGAATATCTCAGTTTGACCACTAGAAGAATTAACAAATGAAGTAAAGGGGTCATAATGCTCACTGCAAAGTTTCACATACTGAGGGAGGGGATGTGTTTCAAGTACCAATTGTTTCACTAGCTCAGAAACCAGTAAAGAACCCTCTATTTTCTTTGAATGAAATGACCATAGGTAGCTCCTATTTCTTTTCTGGTGGTGGTCCAATGAGGAGGAGATGTCACTCAGAATGGGATAATCATTGGGTGGGTCTTAAAGGATTATAATATGAGTCTCCTTCCACCTATGATGCTGATGGAAATGGAGAAGTGGAAGTGGAGAAGGGTATGTTTCTATTACTAACGTGAATGTACGACTACTCAATTGGAAAGTCATTCTAATACTTACCTTACTGATCAATTAGTAATTATCAAGCTTACCTTATCGATCAAAGAGTCGTGATAATACTAACCTTATAAATCGGGGAGTTGTTATCATACTTACCTCACTGATCGGGGAGCCAAAAATATTGACTAACCAATCAATTAAGTACGAAAATGACCCAAACGAGGTGAGAAGGATGGGTTCTAAAACCGCCTCTAATATCCTTCTCTCTTATAAATTTAATCATAATCATAAACAAATATTACTACATAAACTTGTATATCCTTATAGTTAATCATAAACAAATATTACTACATAAACTTGTATGTCCTTATAGTTAATCATAAACAAATATTACTACATAAACTTGTATATCCTTAGAATTGGAAAATAAATAAAATGATGTATAAATTTAATTATTTAAAAAATATATTAAAATTAAAATTATTAATAAAAAAAAGTCCCCGAGGTGTAGGACAATCGGTGACGGAGTGTGTTGTTAAGCCACTCCGTGATGTTAAAGTCACCGGTTCGAAACCTGCGGGGACAAAAAATCCAACCATGTTAAGGGTTGGTGTGGCTCAGGCCGGGTGCGATCCCCGGGTGATTTTGACGGCTTAGATGCCCCTGAGTCTCAGTTTCTCAAGCCACAGGTTAATCGCAGGTCCTGCACAAATTAACAAACAAAAAAAAAATTTATTAATAAAAAAATTATGAAAAAAAAAACATTTTAATCAAATTTTAAAAAATCCAATAAAATAAATATAAAATTTATAATAATATTTTAAATTAAAAAATATTTACAAATTAACAGGTGGTATACATACCCTACCCCCTCTAGATTTGAACTTGTGACCTTTTAAGAGGAAACACATGATGTTAACCATTAGGCCCACTAAACTATTCAAAATAAAAATCACTAAACTATATTTTTTATATTGCACTTACCAAAAACCATTATATTTATTTTTTAATTTAATTATTAAATATTTTATTTAATATTATTAAAATTTATAAACAATATATATTTTAAAATAAAAATAAAAAAATATATTAAAAATGTAGCAATAAAAATAAAAAATATATTAAAAATTTAATATTATTTTTTACATTTTAAAGATCAATTATTTCACACAACCAAATAAAATAATATGATTTCCTATTAAAAATATACTAAACTATATGTTTAATATTTTTAAATATGTTTTATATTTTACTTTAAAAATATTAACGAATAAACCAATTTAATTTTAGTGGAGGTTAATCATCATCATCACAAATTTTGTTTTAAATATTAAATTTTATTTTATTAATTTATTTTATTAACTATATATATAATACTAAATTTTCCTTTTATTAATTTTTTTTTTTTATAATCATGTATAATATAACAATTTTTTTATTTTATAATTTTTATTTTATAATCATGTATAATATAACAATTTTTTTATTTTATAATTGTGTATAATGTATAATATAACAACGTGATTTTATTTTTTTAACTACATATAATATAATGGTATAAAAATGACTATAGTTTTGTTTTATCATATATAAATTTTATTTAATAATTTTAACTTCTAATCTATATATATATGATTTATTTATTGTAGATGTTGTCACAAACTACATAGATCATTACTATATCATAGATCTTGAACTATATTATAGATATTGATTGTAGATATTATCACAAACTACATAAATTATCATTATATTAATATTGATTGCAGATGTTGTCACAAACTATATAGATCACCATTATATCATCTCTTGATTGTAGAGGTTGTGGCAAACTACATAGATAACCAATATGTGATTCATATTTTGTAGATTACAATCTATTTTAGTGGACAATCTATTATAAACATTTATTTGGGTATGTTGTCATAAACTAAATGAGTTGGCACTTCATGATCCATGTGAGGGTCATATATATATATTTTATTTGTGGTTGGCATTGACATATTTTTGTATCATTAATGTTTTTTAAATGTCACATATAAACTTCATGTGATTCATGTGAGTACAAAAAAAAATTTCACATCTCAGCATTATCAAAAGAGTCTTCTGGCACAATCACAACCACCACCACAATTGTGCAAGTTTCTTTAGATTTTCCATTTTCATAATCAATCACTATCTAATCAATTAAATATCTCAACCACAACCATGCAAATTTCTTAAGCTTTTAATTTTCCTTTTCATAGTCCATTTCATCTTTTAGAAACTTCATTGTAACCATGAAAAAACTAACTAAATCACAAGTTATTGGTATACTTTTATATTATGATGATAGTCACTTGATTTGACTTGAAACTTATCTCAATTTAAGTTAATAAATTACAAATTTTCCATAATTTAAAAAAATATTATTCCAATAAATAATCTTTATTATAATAATAATAATAAATTACTAAATAAAATATGTAAACATTGTAACACAAATGAACTATGTAAGATGTTATGTTATTAACATCATATGTTTTAACTTAAAGCAAATCACTCTAACAAATTACACATTTCTAGTGATTAAAAACATTATTTCAATGAATAACCATTATAATAAACAAAAATAAAAACATAATCATTCTAATAAAAAAAATCAAAACATGTAAATGTATTAAGTGGTGAATTTTATGTTATTAAAATTATATTATTATACAAAGTAGTCAGGTAAAAAAATGGGCTTGAATCTTGTCAGATTTTCAAAAGTAGTTTGAGTTTAGTATAAATTAAAGTTTCATATATTTTAAACTCTACTTTAAGATTTTGCTTCATTTTAAACCAACCCAAATACTTAAAAAATCTATAAAAATTTAAAAACTGGTAACTGTAAAACCTACAGAAAAAATAACTCCTGACGAAGATTGCTTGCTCCCTTCATAAAGGTAAGAAAGGTAACTCTGATGAGAAGATTGTTCTCATTCCATTATACAAATCAAACATGTAAATGATGTCAGAAATGCACTACATGTAAATGATGTCAGAAATGTCAGAAATGTCAGAAATGTCAGAAATCAAACATTTCTGACATGTAAATGATGTCATTTACATTTTCTGACATGTAAATGATGTCATTTACATTTTCTGACATGTAAATGATGTCAGAAATGTCAGAAACCAAACATTTAATTATTAAAAATTTAATTTAATATTATTAAAATTTATAAAAAATATATATTTTAAAATAAAAATAAAAATATATATTAAAAATTTATCAATAAAAATAAAAAATATATTAAAATTTTAATATCATTTTTTACATTTTAAAGATCAATTATTTCACACAACCAAATAAAATAATATGATTTCTTATTAAAAAAATACTAAACTATATGTTTAATATTTTTAAATATGTTTTATATTTTACTTTAAAAATATTAACCAATAAACCAATTCAATTTTAATGGAGGCTAATCATCATCATCATAAATTTTGTTTTAAATATTAAATTTTATTTTATTAATTTATTTTATTAACTATATATAATAGTAAATTTTCCTTTTATTAAAATTTTTATTTTATAATCATGTATAATATAACAATTTTTTTATTTTATAATTGTGTATAATGTATAATATAACAATGTGATTTTAGTTTTTTAACTACATATAATATAATGGTATAAAAATGACTATAGTTTTGTTTTATCATATATAAATTTTATCTAATAATTTTAACTTCTAATCTATATATATGATTTATTTATTGTAGATGTTGTCACAAACTACATAGATCACTACTATATCATAGATCTTGAACTATATTATAGATATTGATTGTAGATATTGTCACAAACTACATAGATCATCATTATATTAATATTGATTGCAGATGTTGTCACAAACTACATAGATCACCATTATATCATCTCTTGATTGTAGAGGTTGTGACAAACTACATAGATAACCAATATGTGATTCATATTTTGTAGATTACAATCTATTCTAGTGGACAATCTATCATAAACATTTATTTGGGTATGTTGTCATAAACTAAATGAGTTGGCACTCCATGATCCATGTGATGGTCATAAATAGAATACTGATATCTTAAATTGAATGGTAAAAAAATTGATTCATTTTCTTGTATAATATATATATATATATATATATATATATATATATATATATATATATATATATATAATTTATGGTTGGCATTGACATTTTTTTTTATCATTAATGTTTTTTAAATGTCACATATAGACTTCATGTGATTCATGTGAGTACAATTTTTTTTTCACATTTTACTGAAATAGCATTATCAAAAGAGCCTTCTGGCACAATCACAACCTCCACCACAATTGTGCAAGTTTCTTTAGATTTTCCATTTTCATAATCAATCACTATCTAATCAATTAAATATCTCAACCACAACTATGCAAATTTCTTAAGCTTTTAATTTTCCATTTCATCTTTTAGAAACTTCATTGTAATCATGAAAAAACTAACTAAATCACAAGTTATTGGTATACTTTTAAATTATAATGATAGTCACTTGATTTGACTTGAAACCTATCTCAATTTAAGTTAATAAATTACAAATTTTCCATAATTTAAAAAAAATATTATTCCAATAAATAATCTTTATTATAATAATAATAATAATAATAAATTACTAAATAAAATATGTAAACATTGTAACACAAATGCACTATGTAAGATGTTATGTTATTAATATCATATGTTTTAACTTAAAGCAAATCACTCTAACAAATTACACATTTTCAGTAATTAAAAACATTATTTCAATAAATAACCATTATAATAAACAAAAATAAAAACATAGTCATTCTAATAAAAAAAAATCAAAACATGTAAATGTATTAAGTGGTGAATTTTATGTTATTAAAATTACATTATTATACAAAGTAGTCAGGTAAAAAAAATAAGCTTGAATCTTGCCAGATTTTCAAAAGTAGTTTGAGTTTAGTATAAATTAAAGTTTCATATATTTCAAACTCTACTTTAAGATTTTGCTTCATTTTAAACTAACCCAAATACTTAAAAAATCTATAAAAATTTAAAAACTGATAACTGTAAAAACGAAAAAATAACTCTCGACGAAGATTGCTCCCTTCAGAAAGGTAAGAAAGGTAACTCTGATGATAAGATTGTTCTCATTCCATTATACAAATCAAACATGTAAATGATGTCAGAAATGCACTACGTAGTCGATGTTATGTTATTAAAATCGCATTATTATCAGAAAATTTATTTTAGAGTATCGATATCTCGAATTGAATTACAATTAAATGTCAAAACCATGCAAGTTCATCATGAATTTTTTTTTCCGTAGTCAATGGCAGAGCCCATTCCACGCATTCTAGAAAGCCCTTTGGGAAGACCCCATAAAATCAACGGGGTCACGAAAATGAATAAATTAATGCTATAACTCAACTTTGCAACGCCTTATGAACATAGCAGCAGCTCCCCTCATCAAATTAGAAAAGATCCAGAAGTGGAGAGCGTTGAGCTCATGCCCCTCGCGATGAAGATGAAAATATTCATCAGCTGCATGTTACTTCTCGTCAGCGTATGGGCGCGTCTGCACCTCTTAGTAGCTCAGTACACTGGTCCAGCTTATCCCGTTTGGGATGTTTGTGGGAATAGCACATACAGAAACGGTAGCGATTTCCAGCATAATCTAAACCAGGTTTTCGAATCATTGGTCGGGGACGCTTCTACGAGCGGGTTCAATACTCGTGTTGAGGGGCAAAACAAGAATAGTACTGTTTATGGGCTTGTCCAGTGCAGGGAAGATTTAAATTCCTCCGATTGCAAAGGGTGGGCATCTGAGGCGAAAAAAACCCTTCTTCAGAGCTGCCACAGCACTTCTGGATTTATTCAAGTAGACAGCTGCTTCTTACGTTACGACAATCATAATTTTTATAACGATTATGAAAGCAGCCAGTTTATGAAATTTTGCAATAATATTAATGGAAGTAGCCAGTTCGGAAATACTACCGAGGAAGTACTCTCAAAACTTATCGAAAAAACTGTGCAGAGTCACACACTTTTTGCTACAGATAGATCCGAAACCAATGATCGGGATCTGAAAGCAATCTACAGCTTAGCTCAGTGTTGGAACCTGTCCACAACAAACTGCCGGTCGTGCTTGGCTCACGGTCGGTCGATTATATCTGGTCCCGGTCGGTCGTTCATATCCAGCGCGGGATGCGAAACTGGAGCTATTGGAGCACGCTACTTAAGTACGAACTGCCTTTTGCGTTACGAGAGTGATAGCTTTTTCAATTCTTCCATTATCTCGTCGCCGCCACCGCCGCCGCCACCGCTATCTTCTTTCACATATAGCTTACAATAATAAGTGATGTAGTGGTTTTGATCATTTTCTGAAATAAGACAGCCAATTTACTAAGGGTTAAGTGCAAATTTGCAGGAGGCAAAAGATCAAACGTGCTTGGGATAAGTCTGGGCGTACTAGCCGCTACGCTCGGATT
>JZKD02S0463353.1:63592-88071 GCA_000966675.3 Picea glauca | reverse complement strand
TTTCTCCTCGAAGCAGTATGCCTGATGTCGTTCACATTTTTAAAGTTTAAAGTAGAAATTTTCTAAAACGCCCATAGAATTACGATTCTTGCTAACTAATGTTTTATGTTTTGTTAATATTGGTCAATTACCAGACATGGAGGCTGTATAACGAAGAGAGAGCATTAGAAGTTATGGATCAGACATTAGAGGGCAGTTATTCGTCTGAGGAAGCGCTTAGAGTGATTAAAATTGGTCTTCTTTGCACTCAAGGAGCTGCAGCGTCGCGTCCTTCAATGTCCCGCGTGGTGTCCATGCTGACAAGTGAGAGAGAACATCTTTCTTCACCGACAAGGCCTGTTTTTCTTGATATGGATAGTGTGGCCACACCTCACCAACTTCAACGTCTTAGAGTTATTGATCCGGACAAAGCATCTAGCAGTACAGCAACTTCTTCTACCACACCTTCAGATATATTATCTGGTGATGTTGATCCTTCATCAAGCATTCTGTCCTGCAGCTGAAAATCAGTCAACGCCTACCGTTGCGGGCGTTAATTTACTTTTTCTATATTCGAGGGAGATCAACTCCTTACCGTTTACAAACAATTTTAAGTCTAAATAGAAAATCAAAATGTTAGGTATGGATTGAAATCTATATCTATATATACTTGATCAAATGTTAGGTAATCCATACTTAACATCTTTCTAAACAGTTCAAATTTTATCTCACTAAGAGATTTAGTAAAAATATTAGCAATATTTTTACTAGTATTACAATACATTAAAGCAATGTCATTAGACTGTATTTTTTCTCAAAAAAATGGAAATGAATATCAACATGTTTTGTCTTTGAATGATAAATTGGATTATTTGTCCAACTTGATTGAGCTCTGGTATCAGGGCATATCCAACTTCAAATCCACTAGACATATCCAACTTCAAAGCAATGTCAGAAGAAGTTGCACAGTATCAGGGCATATCCAACTTCAAATCCACTAGACATGTGATGTGGATCCAGGCAAGGAAATATCCTGATAATCAATGGCTACAACTACGCTACTCCCTCAAGGAGGTAGACATAGAGATGGCCATTAAGGATTGGGATGACGACTGGAGGATTCGATTCCTCGATTGATAAATACCCACAGAAATATAGGAGGAGGAGGTAAGACAGGTTCATAAATATGATAAAGAGATAATAGTGCCCAAGAAACCAAGGATAGGTCAGAACAAGGCACAACAGATAAAAGGGAGGACATCCAAGATAGGCACCCAAGCGAGGAAGAAGAACAACACACAATGCTACTCCACATGAGCAAGGCCAGACTGAGAGGCCATTCATCCAGATGGGGGGTGCACGCAAGAAGGTGAAGCCACACAAAATGCCCCCATATTACATGATCACCGAGGACGATGTTGACATGGTGGCCCAAATGATCCAGGATCGCACAGTCGATGATTTCGATAATGTTGCACGAAAAAAGGGACAGAATTGAGGAAGAGATGACATACATGTGACAACTCCTCAAGCAACTTGGAGAAGCATAGGCAGTCGATAACAATGTAGGAATAGTCCCATCAACATCACAAAAAGAATACAAAGTTGGATCAAGCAAGCAGGACGGGATCCAGATGACAGCACAACCGAGCTTGACATTTCACGTCACACCCAACATGATGCGCATGGATGAAATCGTAGGGAATAAATCCCTAAAGGACTTGGCTCAAATACAATTGTTATTGATGCAGATACCAACCAAGGCCCTGTATAAAATGCAAGTCAGTGTCACACATGACGTACAGTCTCGCGCATGCACAAATGCACCGAAATTGCAGCAGGCAAAGGTCCATTGAGATGAGATGGAATTGGTTCTCGAGCAGGATAAGCTCAATACCAAAGAAGAGAAAGACCTCACAGATAGACTGGATGAGAAATTGGTCGTAGCCTATGAGAAAATCCCAAAGAGTGTGCAAATGGATGAACTCATGGAGACACAAAGGATTGATCAGATTGTGCAGTCAGTTGATCAATACAAAGAGGAGATAGAGCACCTTTGAGAGCAACTCACAGTTACCACTCCACCAAAGATGAAGGAGAAGAGGAAGCACAAGGCAACAATGCAGATAAAGGAAATAGAGCGACAAGTCCACGCGGTGACCAACTTATTCGAGAAAGCAACACATCTTTGGACGAAGCTATAAGAGTATCAACAAGTCCAGCAGTAGGACTAGGAAAGAGAAAGGATAAGAGAAACTATCGATGACCTCAAGCATAGGAAAAAGACAAGGCCAATCATGGAGTGCGTAGGAGCATAGGATATGAAGAAACTACAGGAAGAACTCATAGTTGCACATACAAAGAAAAAGGAGTGCCTGGCTCAAATGGAACCACTCCAGTAATGGTCAACATTGGTCATTGCACATGCGGAGGAAGAGAAAATGAATATGGCACAAACTCAGGCAGAGTACACGAGGAGGGTCAAAGACGAGATTGCAGTGCAGATATTGGATGCATTGAAGGAGAAGACAACGCAAGCCCAAATGTAAGCAACGAATCTCATGGATAAGTTCCAAGTGATTGCAAGAGAGATCGACGAGGCACACCAGTGTTAGGTGGCTCGGGACGAGCCACAAGTCAGTGTTGGGGACCTGTTGGAAGCAGGTTGAATTAGAAAGAAAGGCTATTTTGGGAAGAAATACATGCAATAGGAAAGCGACAACTAGAAGGAAAAGCAACACGCACGCATGCATGGAAGACCTAACGATGCTAGGGTTAGGGTTTTTGTAACACATTATAATGGCTGGTGAGCTGAAAATATAAATAAGTAGTACTAAGAAGAAGAAAAGAGAGGGGAATAGAGAGGACAAGAGAGAGACAGAGGGGACACAGAGAGAGAGGAAGAGTATTGTAAGAGATGTACGAATCATTAATATGGTGAGCTAAGGAGGGAATGAGCGACTCGGTCCTGAGGATTAGATGACATGCTGAGGATCCTGGTGCAATCTAGTCAGCCTCGCAGGGATCGAGGAGTTGTTGTGAAAGAGGGAGAACTAAGATTCTAAACATGTGTGTGTGATATATTTCTAAACCATAATAAAATCTTGAGAGCCATATTTTTGTGGACGTAGTGATCTAGGTGGATATTGGTGGCCACCCACTTTTTTCGACTGGCTCGAAATAGTTTTCTGACAAATTTGACAATTTGCTATTTTTAGCAGTTTTTAACTTTCGAGGCCATTTTGAGGGCCAAAATGAAGGTTTTTCAATATCAAGGTTATCAATGATGGCTAAATGCATGATTGAGCCCCCAAAATGAATCTCCTCGATGATACCTTTCCAACGGGCTATCACACGCATAAAACGAAGATCGTATGCAAAAGTTACGACCCCCAGAAGTTGATGCACCAACTTACGCAAACGAGACCCACATGAATTTTGGCGCTTCATCTCCTAGGGTTAGGTTTTTAGATGTATAGGGTTTTTGGCAGTCTAGTTTATTGTAAAAAGGCCTTCAGAGCCTCATTGTAATCATCTTCTTGAAAATGCGAGTAGCTGTCACATCTCTTCTCATAGATAAGCTGCCACCATTCTAGCGAGTCTTCCACTCTGTATTTTTACAGTCTCTATACATTTCTTTGATTAATAGAAATCATGTATTATTGTATATATGTGTTTATGGTTGCATCTTTGATACATTTATGTTATAGTATTGAATATTTGTGATATCTCTGTGCATTTCTTTATTATATCTCCGATCTCATTTCGTGCTGAAAATAATTCGGATCACGTAGCCCAGGAGGGGGTGAACCATGGTAACACTGTGTTGTGGGATTGTATGAATGTGTCTTTGTGTCTTATTAGTTGATGAATGTTGAATGGATGAAGTGATTAAGTAGATCTGATATTTGACATGCATGCATAGAATAAATGTTATATAGGATGTTGAATGAACTAAATAAAGTTTGCAACGTACAAGCACAGATCTCGCTTAGTCTCAACACCTGAGTATTGGAGCCACCCATAGAGCTATCTTGGGTGAGACTGTACAGTACACTCCATGTACTGCGTTGCCTTTTCGGTAACTAGAGGAGGTCGATAGTCTTTAAGGGATTTTCTTGGGAATCTTCTTGGTTATGAACCGAGGTCAATCTGTAATGGTAAATGGATAAAAGGGAATAGCAAAAACCAACAATGACTATCATATTACAAATGCATACTAAATAAAACACTAAGAAACACACTTTAACCGAATGACACATTAGACCAAGTTGTTCTTAACTAACTCCTAAGTGTCCAAATATCCCAACATATTGAATATTTTAACTAGTTATAACATTGTAAAAAGGTCATGGATGAGGGAACATAATTTAAACCATAATATTTGTAGATTTTAACCCATACTTAATGTCCTTCCCATAACCATAGTTTGGGTGAATTGTTGAATCTCCTGTATTGGGAAAACCTAGTTGGAATTGGACATTTTCTCTGCAAATTTATTAAGATAGATCCAAAATTTTGCCAAAATGTACATAAAACTTGATTTTGATGACTTAGAGGCTACAAGATCGTGGCTTAAGATAGATCCAAAATTTTGCCAAAATGTACATAAAACTTGATTTTGACGACTTAGAGGCCACAAGATCGCAACTTCTTAGCCATAGGCTACTCCAGCAAATCACAGACACACTAGGAAACAAAAAATGAAAATCTACATAAAACTTGATTCAAGTAGAATTCTACCATACAAGATACTTGTAGAGTGCGGAAATTCTACATGAACTAGATAAAAGATAGATTACACGAATACAACATAGCAAACTGAAGGTTTCTCATGTAGAAAAATAGAAAAATAAAGGTTTCTCATGTGAAAAAGTAGAAAAATAGCAAACCCAATGATTGTGAAGATCCAATGATAAATAATGAACTTGACTTCAAAAACAAATGTAAAGACATCAAAGTATGTAGTGTCTATAAAAGTTCTTATAACTTGAATGGAGTGTGGATATGGATACTATCATGACAAATATAAATTATTTCATATATTATTTGTGAATCTATCTAAAAATTACTCTTGTAAAATAAACAAGTTTATAAATTAGACCTAACTAAAAAAGGGACAAATCTCTTTAATGAAATAAAATAAATTAATATAATTAATATTAATGAAATCTATTCATAAAACGTAAAATAAAAATAAATAGGGACAAATCTTTTTAATAAAATAAAATAAATTAATATAATTAATATTAATGAAATCTATTCATAAAAATAAATAGTTTTTTAAATATAGAAAGAAAAAAAATTATAATTTTATTTATCATTTCATTGTATTATAAATAATAATTTTTCATTTTTATAAAAAATAAATATTATAATTATTTAGTAAATAATACCCGGCATTCAACTTAGTGAAACTTGAATCTAGAATTTGACCATGTCTAATAACCAGATTCATAAACTTTTACAAGCCACTCGCCATATCCAGCTACCAGATCCAACCAAGCAATTCGAGAGGGGGAGTGAACCCCAAACGTGTGCATCAACCAAGCGAGCCGACTCCACAATAGGTTTCTCTTTTATACATCTAAAATATATACTCTTTTATACATATAAAAGCACTTCACATATATCCCAATATCGTATACATCCACTTTTAACAAGGAAAAGTTTCCATGCAAATTACTGAAATGGAGTCGGACGGTGTTCCCGATGAATATGTTGATACGCTGGTTCAAGAATTCGCTTACGATCCAATTCGACTGCCTGTGAAAGATGACCCTGCTCAGGTGCTCTATGATCGCACGACGCTCGAGAGGATTTGGGACACAAAACACGATGCTCTCAAGCCAGCCCTTCGACATTAACATTGCCGTCCCCCAGGCTGAACTGAAGCAACAGATGTCCCAATACATTCTTAAGAACAAAACTCGAACCCTAACCCTAGGTCTTGATGTTATTCCCGATTACACAAATGTCCTGAGCACGAAAGACATGAAGAATCTCTTGAACGAATTGAGTTTTCATCATGGAAATTTAGAGTTTCACTGTTCGATTGCAATTGCTGGGGAGAAACGGGAAACATACATGAAGAGAAGCATTGGAAGGCCTTGTGGAAGAAATTGAATCTGCTTCGTCTTCATTGCCAGTACAGGGCTGAAAACAGGGAGACATTTTCGTCAATCAATGGATATGAATACTTATTCATGGTAATCGATGAACCCCTTCTTAATTTATCCCGCGAGTACTGTTATTTATGTGATTATACGACATGCGAGCGGTACCTGTTATTTATGTGATTATACGACATGCGAGCGGTACTGGGAAAGAATCCCCTCCCCCAATCCAATCCAATCCAGAAATAGTTCGTGTGCTATCCCTAGAAATAATTTGTGTGTTATCCGAGATATCGGGGAATAAGTTTGTGTGCTATCCTTCATGACCCTCTAAGTTCGACTTCACAGCCCTCGAAGTTTGACATATAGACATATATATTTATATATTTCTATATTTGCTTATTTTTGTCCTTAGCATATGCCCAACCCAACCCTGAAGAGCGACAAGGCCATTGTAGGGAAGTTGAGTTACATCCTTAGCATATGCCCCAACCCAACCCCTAAGGGCAAGGGTAGCATGGCAGGGAGACAAGGGCAGGGAATTGCAGGGAGAGTATGATCTGAACAATCCACATTCTGTATTGAATCAATCTCTGGTCATAGAGAATTCCAATCATACGATCTTATGGGCATAGGTAGCCTATCGATTGAGGCTTACAGAGAGAGGTGCCATATATATTATGATCTTCTAATCATCGTGATTAGTCTGATCTAGATTATTATATATTGAATCAATGGTATGATGGTAGTATACATGTCCAATCATAGAGTATTCATTCTCCGATCATAGAGAATTCCCATCATACAACATTCCGATCATAGAAGGAGTTCTCTTTCCGGTCTTCTTGATAGCATGTTCCCACACAACATTCTATATTCTGATCACACACATTTCAATCACAACATTATGTATTTCGATCATACATAGATTGGGACCACCTACTTAGTGCCTGCAGTGGCCGACCACCTACCTTAGTTCTCTGCACTTCGTATCAGGGATGTATTGATGATGTTCTCTACACTTCTTATCATGAGTGATGATGTTATGGGATTGAGGATGTAATGGATGGGGCTAATTCGTATAATGATTGTTGATGTTCTCTGCACTACACTTCGTATCATGATTTCTTATCGGGGGGTTATGTCAATTGTAACGACCCCCTCGACCAAGCTGAGGTCGGGGTATGCCACTCCAGAGCAACCACTCATGCTTTGAGGCTAGTCGGTAACATTTCTAGTTGTGAGGTCAGGCCATGCTACTCTAGGGAACACTTTCGTTCCCATACTATGGAACATACAGTAGCATACCCAATAGTCAACTAAGCAATGCCACCTAAATTTACTCTTTAAACTGCATGCAACTAAAACATATACATACAGCACGCTCACAGAATCTTTACATCTAAACATAAAAAAACCATTACTTTCTGTAACATACAAATTTTATATTAAAATAACAATAATTACGGATATGCATCATTTACAGCAAATTACCCATAAGCACACAAGTAGTCATAGTCACATATATTATAAAATTGTAACATGGGCATGTAAATATCAAAACAATGTATCCTTATATCATACAATTGATACTTATCTTTAAAAATATTTTCACCAACTACTTACAGACCGTCCACGAACCTCCCAACCATAGATTACACTATTCATCACTCTCAACAATGAATCACCCCCGAGATGGGACTGAACTCCATACAGGGTAAAGGGATTCCTATCCAGGGTAAGGCTCATGGACACAGGAAAGACTCCATCTCAGGTGCTCACTCAGTTAACAGCCTACAACCTCTCATTCCCCACATGCCTATCCCACCCAAGGAAGTGTTTCCCTTCTCTGCTCAACAGTCCCTCAGCTACCCTACTTCCCTTCTAGGGCTTCAACAACAGGCCGGACTAGAAGTCTCAGAGAGTTATAGCTGCAGTTTAGCACCTACAGAAATCAATCCCCGACAATTCTCTCACCCAGAGAATCTCTCACGGGCCTGACAACCCTCTTCTTCAATCTCGCTCCAAGCTAACCAGGTACACCAACCAAAAAGGGATGGGGAAACAGGTTTCAGAAAGGTGGAATGGTTGTCTCAAGGATAACAAAATGTATGAGTGAAATGGTCATGGAGTCATTGACTGGATAACTAAGTGTGTTTCTGGAATCACTGTGAACTCTCTGTCAAAATGATGGTCAACCTGATGGTTTCCCCCCTATTTTCAGTTCATAAGGCCTTCCTCCCGAATAATCCCCACTAAGCTAAGTTTCCCCACGATATGAATGCATGTCCCCAACTTGACACTTGTCATATTGGAAGTTACTTTTGTCCACTTGTCCCCAACTTTAGAACTTAGGATAAACTAATTATCCATACTTTATGCTTTAGGAAATATTAATATAATATTCCTTGACTTTTGTCCCTCCCTTTCCCTAACTGGTGAAGTTCAGTCCCCCATCTCTTTTATCATGGTCGGTCTATGCATAGTGATGTATTTTATATTAGTCATGAGTCATGTACAAAGTAGGCGCATTAGCCCTTGACATCTAGGTGCGCTCGCCTAAGTCCAAGAAATAAGCATTCCAGCTTATAATACTGGCTCACCAGCCTATAATGCATATTATATACACAAAGGTTCATTGACCTTAATATTGCATGCACTTAGTTAATGCACGTTGTATCCTCTGTCTTTAAGGTTGTGCGCACCTTAGTTACTGCACGCGGTATTCAGAAATGTGCACATTACATCCCTTTACTGCGTAGTATATGTGTGCACCATGCCATGAAAGGTGTATTACAAAAATGATGTCTAAACAACTCACTAGCTTAAATATACTTGGATTATATTTACATTTGGGTTCGGTTGAGGGATATTACAATCCCCTCCCCTTATTTATGCACCATCCTCAGTGCATCATGTACCCATATACAACAAAATTATCAAAATTCTTCAAAAATATGCAGGTATTTTGTCCGCATTGCATCCTCATGCTCCCAAGTAGCGTCTTCAGGTATGTACCAGGTCCATTGGACCCTTACAAGCCCTATGGCTTGATTCCATAGTTGTTTGATTTTTTGATCCAAGATGCACACCAAATGCACTTGGAAAGTGCCTTCTTGCTCCCCCTAAATGACATTCCAATCAATAACATGATTAGCATCGGGTATATATTTCTTTAGCAATGATACATGGCAGACATTATGAACAAACATAGATGCAGGCAATGCAATCATATAAGCAATTGGATCAATCCTCTCTAGGATTTCAAATGTTCCACAAAATTTGGCTGCTAACTTGGCGCAACTTCCCAGCTTCAGGGAGCTCCTGTTAGCTTTCACTTTCAGGAAAACATGATCACCCACTTTGAGTTCTCTACACTTCTTATCATGAGTGATGATGTTATGGGATTGAGGATGTAATGGATGGGGCTAATTCGTATAATGATTGTTGATATTCTCTGCACTACACTTCGTATCATGATTTTTTATCGGGGGGTTATGTCAATTGTAACGACCCCCTCGACCAAGATGAGGTCGGGGTATGCCACTCCAGAGCAACCACTCATGCTTTGAGGCCAGTCGGTAACATTTCTAGCTGTGAGGTCAGGCCATGCTACTCTAGGGAACACTTTCGTTCCCATACTATGGAACATACAGTAGCATACCCAATAGTCAACTAAGCAATGCCACCTAAATTTACTCTTTAAACTGCATGCAACTAAAACATATACATACAGCACGCTCACAGAATCTTTACATCTAAACATAAAAAAACCATTACTTTCTGTAACATACAAATTTTATATTAAAATAACAATAATTACGGATATGCATCATTTACAGCAAATTACCCATAAGCACACAAGTAGTCATAGTCACATATATTATAAAATTGTAACATGGGCATGTAAATATCAAAACAATGTATCCTTATATCATACAATTGATACTTATCTTTAAAAATATTTTCACCAACTACTTACAGACCGTCCACGAACCTCCCAACCATAGATTACACTATTCATCACTCTCAACAATGAATCACCCCCGAGATGGGACTGAACTCCATACAGGGTAAAGGGATTCCTATCCAGGGTAAGGCTCATGGACACAGGAAAGACTCCATCTCAGGTGCTCACTCAGTTAACAGCCTACAACCTCTCATTCCCCACATGCCTATCCCACCCAAGGAAGTGTTTCCCTTCTCTGCTCAACAGTCCCTCAGCTACCCTACTTCCCTTCTAGGGCTTCAACAACAGGCCGGACTAGAAGTCTCAGAGAGTTATAGCTGCAGTTTAGCACCTACATAAATCAATCCCCGACAATTCTCTCACCCAGAGAATCTCTCATGGGCCTGACAACCCTCTTCTTCAATCCCGCTCCAAGCTAACCAAGTACACCAACCAAAAAGGGATGGGGAAACAGGTTTCAGAAAGGTGGAATGGTTGTCTCAAGGATAACAGAATGTATGAGTGAAATGGTCATGGAGTCATTGACTGGATAACTAAGTGTGTTTCTGGAATCACTGTGAACTCTCTGTCAAAATGATGGTCAGCCTGATGGTTTCCCCCCTATTTTCCGTTCGTAAGGCCTTCCTCCCGAATAATCCCCATTGAGCTAAGTTTCCCCACAATATGAATGCATGTCCCCAACTTGACACTTGTCATATCGGAAGTTACGTTTGTCCACTTGTCCCCAACTTTAGAACTTAGGATAAACTAATTATCCATACTTTATGTTTTAGGAAATATTAATATAATATTCCTTGACTTTTGGCCCTCCCTTTCCCCAACTGGTGAAGTTCAGTCCCCCATCTCTTTTATCGTGGCCGGTCTGTGTGTAGTGATGTATTTTATATTAGTCATGAATCATGTACAAAGTAGGCGCATTGGCCCTTGACATCTAGGCACGCTGGCCTAAGTCCAAGAAATAAGCATTCCATCTTATAATACTATTTAACCATCCTATAATGCATATTATATACACAAAGGTTCGCTGACCTTAATATTGTGCGCACTTAGTTACTGCACATTGTATCCTCTATCTTTAAGGTTGTGCACACCTTAATTACTACACGCGGTATTCATAAATGTGCACATTACATCCCTTTACTGCGTAGTATATGCACGCACCATGCCATGAAAGGTGTATTACAAAAATGACGTCTGAACATCTCACTAGCTTAAATATACTTGGATTATATTTACATTTGGGTTCAACTGAGGGATATTAAAATCCCCTCCCCTTATTTATGCATCGTCCTCAGTGCATCATGTACCCATATACAACAAAATTATCAAAATTCTTCAAAAATATGCGGGTATTCTGTCTGCATTGCTTCCTCATGCTCCCAAGTAGCATCTTCAGGTCTGTACCAGGTCCATTCAACCCTTACAAGCCCTATGCTTCGATTCCAGAGTTGTTTGATTTTTTGATCCAAGATGCACCCCAGATGCACTTGGAAAGCGCCTTCTTGCTCCACCTGAATGACATTCCAATCAATAACATGATTAGCATCGGGTATATATTTCTTTAGCAATGACACATGGAAGACATTATGAACAGACATAGATGTAGGCAATGCAATCATATAAGCAACTGGACCAATCCTCTCTAGGATTTCAAATGGTCCACAAAATCTGGCTGTTAACTTGGTGCAGCTTCCCAGCTTTAGGGAGCTCCCGTTAGCTTTCACTTTCAGGAAAACATAATCACCCACTTTGAATTCTCTGTGGATTCTGTTTTTATCAGCATAACTTTTCTGTCTGTCTTGGGCAGCTTTCAAATTCTTCTTAATTTTTAACATTTGGTCCTCCATCTCCTTGAGCAATTCTGGCTCGACTACTGTTCTATCAGCTGGATTATCCCAACTTACTGGAGTATTGCACCTTCTACCATAAAGTGCTTCAAATGGGATCATTTTCAATGATGCATGATACCCATTATTGTAAGCGAATTCTACCAAGTGTAGGTAGTCTTCCCATTTCAATGGTTTGTCCATCACATACATTCTCAACATATCTTCTATCACCCTATTCACTCTTTCCGTCTGTCCATCAGACTCAGGATGGTAAGTTGTACTAAAGTTCAGATTCGTTCTAAATCCTTTGAACAATCCTTTCCAAAAATTCGAGGTGAATTTCGGGTCTCTGTCAGACACAATATTTTTAGGAATTCTGTGCAATAGTGCCACTTCCTGCATGAAAATATCAGCAACATCCACTACTTAGTGAGTATTTTTTAGTGGAATGAAATGGGCAGCTTTTGTAAGCTTGTCCACCACTACCATAATCAAATAATGTAGCTTGCTTATTCTGGGCAATCCCGTAATAAAATCCATTGTCACCACTTCCCACTTCCATTCAGGAATGGGCGAAGGTTGCAGCAATCCTGTTGGGTGCCTATGCTCTGCTTTAACTTTCTGGCGTTCCATACACCTAGCGATGTATTCTGCAATTTCTCTCTTCATAACTGGCCAAACGTATTGGCTCTTGACCATTGTTATAGTTTTCTGATATCCAGGGGCCCCTGCATAAGGATCATTATGTATCTCACGCAAAATTATACGTTTCAAGTCCTGGACATTTGGTACAAAAATTATGTTTTTGTGCAACAATATTCCATCTACTCCCAACTTATAAATATCCATCTTTTATGGTGTCTTACCTTGTTGTATTATTGCTACCAATTCTCTGTACTGCAGATCTGTATTTGCAGCTTCTAGAATTTTTCTTTTAACATCAGTCTGATACATGCTGATGGATGTAGCATGAAACTCATGCACCCTCCCGTTGAGTGCATCTGCCACTTTATTTTCTTTCCCTTTTATATGCTTTATATCAAATTCATATTCACTTAGAAATTCTAACCATCTTCTTTGTCTAGCATTTAGATTTAGTTGATCAAATAAATATTTCAAATCACTGTGGTTTGTTCTTAGCTCAAACCTCTTTCCCATGAGGTAGCGTCTTCATTTACTCAAGGCATGCACTATGGCTGCCAACTCCAAATCATGAGTGGCATAGTTTCTTTCGTGCTCCTTCAACTTCCTTGATTCATAACATAACACAAATCCATCTTGACTAAGGAATCCACCCAGTCCTTCATTACATGCAACTGTGCATACAATGAAATCTTCAATTGGGTTTGCGATCCTTAGTATTGGAGCACTTGTTAATAATTGTTTCAAACGTTGGAAACTCCTTTCACAGTCCATCGTCCACTAAAAATTCATACCTTTCCTTTGCAAGGAAGTGATTGGGTGTGCTATCTTCAAGAATCCTCCAATGAATCTCCTATAATAGCCTGCAAGGCCCATGAAAGATCTGACCTCTATCACATTCTTTGGTGTTGACCATTCTCTAATGGCTTCTACCTTCTCAGGGTCCACTACCATCCCATCTTCTGAAATGATATGCCCCAAATAATGAATTTGTTTCTGATAAAATGAGCACTTGCTCAATTTGGCATACAATTGATTCTCCCTTAATACTTGCAACACCATCCTCAAATGATGTTCACGCTCTTCCTCTGAATTGGAATATATAAGAATGTCATCCAAAAAGACAATTTGACAAACTTATCCAAATACTCTCGGAAAACACCATTCATTAAGCACATGAAAACAGTTGGTGCATTTGACAATCCAAATGGTACCACCATGAACTCATAATGACCATACCTTGTCCTGAAGGTGGTATTGCTAATATCTTCTTCTTTAATTCTTACATGATGGTATCCTGATTTGAGATCTATCTTTGAAAATATCCTTGCATCCTTCAATTGATCAAAGAGATCATCAATACTTGGTAAAGGATATTTGTTCTTAACAGTCACTTTATCCAATTGTCTGAAGTCAATGCACAATCTTAACATTCCATCTTTCTTTTTCAGAAATAAGACTAGGGCACCCCAAGGTGATACACTTGGGTGTATATACCCCTTCTTCAGAAGTTCTTCAAGCTGCATTTTCAACTCCTTCAATTATGTTGTACTCATTCTGTAAGGAGTCTTTGATACCGGCATTGCTCCAGGTATCAAATATATAGAGAAATTAATGTCTCTCCTTGGGGGTAGTCCTGGTGCTTCCTTGACTACATCTTCAAACTCTTTCAGGAATTCATAATCCTCCAAATTTGGCACCTTGTCTTTAGGTGTCTCCCCCATATGAGTTGCAAATATTTGACATCCTCTTCTATAACATTTCTTCAGCTGTAATGTTGAAATTTCTCTAACAGTCATTGCCCTGGGAATTCCTTGCACTTTACTTTGGTTCCCTTCTTCATCCAATCAAGTGAATGTTTTTTTATGACAATCCAATAGAGCATGATGTGGTTCCAACCAATCCATCCCAATTAAATAGTCATAGGAACCTAAGGGTAAGATGTTCAAATCTGCCTGGGTATTTATTCCATTCATGTCTATGAAGCAAAACTTAACCATCTCATTAACTTTTCTTCTGGCTCCTGTAGCCAGTTGCACCAACTTGGATTTCCCATGATTGCTTCTTGGTAATTGCAAATTTTCCACCATATTTGGGTCTATATAACTATGGATAGCTCCTGAATCAATTAAAATAGCAAGGGTTTGGTTGTTGATCATACCTTCTACTTCAATCATATGGGACTGATACTCCGATTTCTTGTTGTCCAGGGCTGCATAAATCCTTGGCACATTTCTGCCCATGTCCTCTACTATCTCAGCTCGTTGTACATTGTGAACAACCCTACCTTTTTCGCCTCTATGAGGACAATCTCTGAACCTATGGCCTCCTTTACAACCCCAACATTGCATAGGTGGTTGTCTTGGCCCTTGAATCCCTGTGTCAATCGCTCTAGTTTCCTTATGTGTTTTCTACCATTGTGCATTATTTTTGAAGAATGGTGGCTTAGCTCCCTTCTTCCTCTGATCCATCTTGAATTTCTTATTTTTTTCCCAAGAATTTTGGAAAGTCGGTCTTGCTTTCAGCTGGTCATATAAGCATTTAGCTCTCCTTATGGTCTCTTCTAATGTCTTGGGATCATCATATTTTATTTTGTCACTGATGAACGATGGCAATCCACTTAAGTACCGTTGAATCTTGACTGTCTCATCCTTAATGAAAGAGACATATTTCAATAGTTCCAGAAACCTTCTCTCATATTCATCGATGGTCGCACTTCCAAGCTTAAGTTCAAAGAACTCTTTCATTTTCTTGTCATAGTATCTCTTGGTCAAGTACTTCTTCTCAAAATACTTCTTGAATTCTCTCCAAGTAACACTTTTCTCTACAATGTTTTGTACCTGCACAAGTTGATCCCACCACATGGAGGCCTTTCCTTTGAGTTGATAGATAGTGATTCTACCTTTAGCATGAGAAGAATAATTATGCAATTGAAAATACTTCCTCATGCCTAGAAACCATGTTTCGGCATCTTCATCCTTCTTGTGCTCACCATCAAATGTAGGAGGTTTGATTTTGTTCATTTCTCCTCGCACCTCATTCACCCCAGATCTCTTATAACTTCTAGCAGGGAATAGACTTGAGTTGTTTCCTACTCTCTTATGGGAATTTCTATGGGGATGATGGCAATGTCTACTAGCACTTTTTACTTCTCTCTTCTCCTCTGAAGATTTGTGACTCTCAGATCTACTTGAGTCACTCTCTTTAGCCAATTTATTCTCTATTCTGTTCAAACCTTCCAATAGTTTCATGTTGAAGTCATCCTGCTGCTCTTTGGCTTTCATAAGCCTTTCATTATCAGCTTTATGGCTTTGGACATCCTTATGAAAATTCTTAATGGTCTCAGCCATATTCATATCTTCATTCCTTTCTTCTCCATGTCCGTTGGAGTTCGTTCCTTCCATGCCCAAATGGACATCCATCCCTCTGCTCTTCTCTGGATGATTGTAATCCTCTTGTGCCTCTTCCATTCCTATGGACTCTGCACTGGTTTGTCCTGACCGATTTGTTGTTAATTCTGCAAAACGTGCAACCATCGAAACTAATTAGACTAACCAATCAACAATTCATGAGAATATGCACCATTTTGATTCAACATACAGATCAACATTATCACTCTCGGTTTCCTGGTGTTATCACCACAGCAATTCTAGATAAGACCCAAGTCTCGAGAACACTGACGCATAGTTCTTTCTGAGATACACTCAAGCAAGAAGGTGGTATTGTTGAATCCACTTTCGCCAAGATGCAGTATCACGTGTCTCAACATGTCAAATCCACCACTCGTGGAGCAGGCAACGACTAGTCAAATCGCCCTGCTTCATTCGTTCGATACTTCGCAACCATGTGATGTTAGCTAAACGCTGCCATGTAACGAAATCAAAAGCTAATCATTCGAAATGGATTGGCTGAGCATGGAAACCCAACGCTCCTTGTACGTAATCTATCTGAGCTTCATAAATGGAGTTCTATAATTACCACTCCCCAAGTATGAAGATATCTGCATATCCATAACCGTAGTAATCTTCAAGCTGCTCGACTTCCTACTCTCTGTAGAGACACATTTCGATATCCTCAACCTGAGATACATGGACAAAGCTAAGTCAAGTGAGATTGGTTATTCGAGCAACATGCTAGGTTTTCCTGCAAATAAGGAGGAAAGGGTCCACGCGCACCTTCTAGCAACTAATTTCCACATAGATCCGGTTATAGACTCGCGATTGGAAGTCAGGTTAAATCCCACTATAAAGGATTTAATCATCAACAGGCCAGCCGCTAAGAAGAAAAGGAGTAAGCAACATAAGAAGGAGGAATCTACGGTTGAAGCGGCCGAAAGTGTTGGAGAAAATCAACTAGCCTGGTTAGACTCTTTCTCAAAGGCGAAGATCGCTAAGATGAAGTAAGTCTTCAACTAAGATAAGCATGTCTCAGCGAATTTTGAACAGCCAGTAGCGGAGGTAAAGAGTATTAGAGATGATAGGCATGTTCTTCAACAACCCTTTTTACAACAGGCTAACTGTTGTCATCACCCTTTTATAATTTTGTGATTAATATGATTAACTAAATACCGAAATGGATTTTTAAACAGTTTTATTACAATTTCTATTTGGTGATGTTATGACTCTTGTTTTCTTTTATAATAGTTTTTCTTGTAATCTTATATTTTATTTTCATCTGTCTAAATCGGAAGAAATTAAACTCGAAATTAATGCTTCAATACGGTTATGTGTTTATTTTTCTTTTATTATTATGCAATTTAAACTCAGACTCCTCACCTTCCAAGCGACTTCGTGTGCATTAACTTGACCTGTTCATTTATACTATCATACATAGCAATATTACAATGTAAATTCTTCTCTGCGCACCTAAATCTACTGCGCGTTTCTTCTTCGTCGTACCAACTACTTATGTGCACTATTCTAGCGTTGTGCGTCAATATCCACTGCACACAGTTCGATACTACGCACCGATATTCCACACGAATTTTTGTCCTATGCATGCACCATGTCAAGTTTAACATACTCCTTCGTGCTCAAATATATGTGCACACTACTGAATACACTGTCGCGAAACAACGTATACTCGTACTTATGCGCGTACCAAAAAAACTCCTCTGCGTTAAGCAATACTTGCACACCCCATGTGCACCTTACTATGTGTGTGCTTACCATGCAAGGATAATTTCAACGCGTGCATCTACATATAATAATCTTCCGCACGACGCCACAATTTACCGTGCACACTAGCACACCATGGTTTCCCGTGTGGTGCCAAATTTACCATGCACACCAGTATGCCAACATTTTCCAAGGACAATCTATGACTCTAATTCTAGTCACTTCGAAGTTACTTTTCTATGAATATTCTCTTCGATTGCACCCTTCTTGTCCATCCAAGCTTAGTGTTGAACCGAGGCTCCGATACCAAACTGTAACAACCCCCTCAACCAACTTGAGGCCGGGGTACGCCACTCCAGAGAAACCACTCATGATCTGATGCCAGTCAGTAACATTTCCAGCCATGAGGCCGAGCCATGCTACTCTAGGGAACACTTATGTTCCCATACTGCAGAACATACAGTAGCATATCCAATAGTCAACTAAGCAATGCCACCTAAATTTACTCTTTAGACTGCATGCAACTAAAACATATACATATAGCACGCTCGCAGAAGCTTTACATCTAAACATAAACAAACCATTACTTTATGTAACATACGACTTTTATATTAAAATAACATTAATTACTGATATGCATCATTTATAGGAAATTACCCATAAGCACACAAGCAGTCATAGTCACATATATGATAAAATCGTAACATGGGCATGTAAATAGCAAACCAGCATATTCATATATCATACAATTGATACTTATCTTTAAAAATACTGTCACCAACTGCTTATAAAACGTCCACAAACCTCCCAGCCATAGATTACACTGTTCGTCACTCTCAACAGTGAATCACCCCCGAGCTGGGACTGGACTCCACCCAGGGTAAATGGATTCCTATCCAAGCTAAGGCTCATGGACAACAAGAAAGAATCTATCTCAGGTGCTCACTCAACTAACAACCTACATTTTATCATTTCCCACATGCCTATTCCACTCAAGGAAGTGTGTCCCTTCTCAGCTCAACAGTCCCTTGGCTACCCCACTTCCCTTCTAGGGCTTCAGCAACAGGCCAAACCGGAAGTCTCAGAGTGTTGTAGCTGCAATTTAGGACCTATGGAAATCAATCCCCTACAATTCTCTCACCCAGAGAACTGCTCACGGGCTTGAAAACCCGATTCATCAATCTCGCTCCAAGATAACCAGGTACACCAACCAAAAAGGGACGGGGAAACAGGTTTCGGAAAGCTGGAATGGTTGTCTCAAGGATAACGAAATGCATGAGTGAAATGGTCATGAAGTCATTGATTGGATAACTGAGTGTGTTCTTTGAATCACTGTGAACTCTCTGTCAAAATGATGGCCAGCCTTATGGTTTCCCCCATGTTTTCCGTTCATAAGGCCTTCCTCCGGAATAATCCCCACTAAGCTAAGCTTCCCCATGATATGAATGCATGTCCTGAACTTGACACTTGTCATATCGGAAATTACTTTTGTCCACTTGTCCCCAACTTTAGAACTTAGGATAAACTAATTATCCATACTTTATGTTTTAGAAAATATTAATATAATATTCCTTGACTTTTGGCCCTCCCTTTCCCTCACTAGTGAAGTTCAGTCCCCCATCTCTTTTATCATGGTCGGTCTGCACACAGTGATGTATTTTATATTATTCATGAGTCATGTACAAAGTATGCTCATTGGCCCTTGACATTTAGGCGCGCTGGCCTAAGTCCAAGACATAAGCATTCTAGCTTATAATACTGGCTCACCAGACTATAATGCATATTATATACACAAAGGTTCGTTGACCTTAATATTGCACGCACTTAGTTACCGCGCGTTGTATCCTTTGTCTTTAAGGTTGCGCGCACCTTAGTTACTGCGTGCGGTATTCAGAAATATGCACATTACATCCCTTTACTGTGCAATATATGCACACACCATGCCATGAAAGGTGTATTACAAAAATGATGTCTAAACAACTCACTAGCTTAAATATACTTGGATTATATTTACATTTGAGTTCGGCTGAGGGATATTACATCAATGCCCCTGGATTGCTCGCTACCTACCCTTGCCTCCTTCCTTTATTACTAAAAAGTAAGTGAAGTGTAAGTGAACCACTAAATGATATTTTTTATTGTATATATATATATATATATATATAGAAAAATATTATTAGATCAGGCATATATATGGTTCCACCCGGAATAAATAATTATTTACACCTTATATGAGGCGAGGGTGAACCCACTGAATGAGTTGATTGCTTCCACCCGATTGTGGAGGCGAGAAGAAATATGGTAGGCATAGTGGCATCAGACGACATCATGAGCGGCTCCCTCGGATAAAACAAACAATTATTGTATTGCTTCCACTTCTCCCATTGTATTGCTCTTCCCACTTATACCGAAGGTAGAGGCATCCCTTAGATTCTATATATGATTGTAATATGTGCGTAGATATAGACTTATTTCTATAGAACTACACATGAATAATGTATAGATTGATTCTTCATGAGGAGCCGAATGATAGGTTTGATGTCCGGTAATTAGAGATGGAATCAAAATACAATCCTATAACCATCGACTCCCAAAAGAAAAAAGGTAAACAACATGAAGAATGAAATATCTTATCTCTTCAGGCACTTGAACCTTCTTGGATCACGACAGGACATGGGTAAAGGGAAAGGGTAGGGACTAGGAGAGCTTGCTTCTCGGGGGGTTTGCTACACTCAATGGAATCCCCCCCCTCTCCCTAATGGTCGAGTCTTCTAAATCCCTCGTTGGGTGAGGGTCTTTCTTCAATATCAAAATTTTGAGTATTCTTGGGTTGCTTAATTGCCTTGGGATCTTCTCTAATTGGAATCACATGTTTCCTAAAGTCCGAAGCTAAAAGGGGTATTACTTTCCTGAAAATTTTGACACCATTAGGAACTTCTCTCCTCACATTCTCTATTCCTTTGCCAACATCATATCTCTTAAAGTTATGGGCAATCAACCTTGGTCTAAGCTCACAGTTTCTTCGGACCTCAATCATGATATTATAAAACACCATCCTTAGCGAGATAGGTTGAGAAGTTTCTCATCCTCAAATAAAAAGGCTTCCTCTTATATTTATCCCACATTCTCCATCATAAATAAGCTAGTTGAGTCAAGGGGGGGACATTTTTGGCCATGTCTTGGCCATCTTCAAGGTAGAACAACATGCTCATCTCCATGGGCTGGTTAGCGAGCTCTTTAGGGATTATGGGGCATGTCCCAAATAAGAGTGGCCATACTTGAAGGATGATGGGGTTGGTTGATTGTGGTAGAGGTCTAGCAGGGACACCATAATTTCATCTACATTGGAATCATTATCTCTCCCTAGAACAAGAGTGAAAAGGGCCACTGTCTCTTGAATCCGGTCTAGGAAGATCTTGGTTTGAAACATAGGTAGTTCGTTGACGACAAAGCTAGGGCGAGGTAATAGTTTTAGCATTAGTTCTTTTTTTGGGATATGGACATGGACAAGTACTTGCTCCTTTGAATGTCCAGAGAAAGGATGACATTGCCAAGCTATTTATTAGCATCTCGACTATGCATTTTTTTAGTAATAATGAATATCTCAGTTTGACCACTAGAAGAATTAACAAATGAAGTAAAGGGGTCATAATTCTCACTGCAAAGTTTCACATACTGAGGGAGGGGATGTGTTTCAAGTACCAATTGTTTCACTAGCTCAGAAACCAGTAAAGAACCCTCTCTTTTCTTTGAATGAAATGGCCATAGGTAGCTCCTATTTCTTTTCTGGTGGTGGTCCAATGAGGAGGAGACGTCACTCAGAATAGGATAATCACTAGGTGGGTCTTAAAGGATTATAATAAGAGTCTCCTTCCACCTATGATGCTGACGTAAATGAAGAAGCAAAAGTGGAGAAGGGTATGTTTCTATTACTAACGTGAATGTACCACTACTCAATTGGAAATTTGTTCTAATACTTACCTTACCGATCAATTAGTAATTATAAAGCTTACCTTATCGATCAAATATTCGTGATAATACTAACCTCATAAATCAGAGAGTTGTTCTCATACTTATCTCACTGATCAGGGAGCCAAAAATATTGACTGACCAATCAATTAACTACGAAAATGACCCAAACTAGGTGGGAAGGATGGGTTCTAAAACCACCTCTAATATCCTTTTCTTTTATAAATTTAATCATAATCATAAACAAATATTACTACAAAAACTTGTATATCCTTAGAATTAATCATAAACAACTTGTACATCCTTAGAATTAATCATAAACAAATATTACTACATAAACTTGTAATTCCTTAGAATTGAAAAATAAATAAAATGATGTATAAATTTAATTATTTAAAAATTATATCAAAATTAAAATTATTAATAAAAAATTATAAAAAAAACATTTTAATCAAATTAAAAAAAAATTAATAAAATAAATATAAATTTTATACAATATATATTAATATTTTAAATTAAAAAATATTTAAAAATTAACCTTACTTTTTACATTTTAAAGAACAACTATTTCCCACAATGAAATAATATGATTCTATATTCAAAATGAGAATCACTAAACTATATTTTTTACATTATATTTATTTTTTAATTTAATATTAATAAAATTTATATATAATTTAATAATAAAAATATATATTTTAAAATAAAAATAAAATATATATTAAAAATTTAATATTATTTTTTACATTTTAAAAACAATTATTTCACACAGCCAAATCAAATAATATGATTCCCTATTTAAAAAAAATACTAAACTATATGTTTTATATTTTACTTTAAAAATATAATAAGTTTTGTTTTAAATATTAAAATTTATTTTATTAACTATATAATACTAAATTTACATTTTATAATCATATATAATATAACAATTTTTTTATTTTATAATTATGTATAATATAACAATGTGATTTTATTTTTTTAATTACATATAATATGTATAACAATGACTATAGTTTTGTTTTATAATATGTTTTATCATATATAAGCTTTATCTAATAATTTTAACTTGACTAATCTATATATATGATTTTTTTTAATTGTAGATGTTGTTACAGACTAGATAGATCACCATTATATCATAGATTTTGAACTATAACATAGATATTGATTGCAGATGTTGTCACAAACTATATAGATCATTATTATATGAATTTTGATTGCAGATGTTGTCACAAATTACATAGATCACCACTATATCATCTCTTGATTGTAAATGTTGTCACAAACTACATAAATCACCACTATGTGATTCATATTTTGTAGATTACAATCTATTCCAATGGACAATCTATCATAAACATTTATTTGGGTGTGTTGTCCTAAACTAAATGAATTGGCACTCCATGATCCATGTGGTGATCATAAATAGAATATTGATATCTGAAATTGAATCTTAAAAATATTGATTCATTTTCTTGTATAATACATTCAAATATATATATATATATATAAGTAGATATTGAAATATTTTATTTATGGTTTGTATTATTTTTGTATCATTAATAATTTTTTAAATGTCACATATAGACTTCATATGATTCATGTGAACACAAAAATAATTACACATCTCTATGAGATAGCATTATCAAAAAAACCTTCTAACACAATCACAACCACCACCACAATTGTGAAGTTTCTTTAGATTTTCCATTTTCATAATCAATTACTATCTTATCAATTAAATATCTCAACCACAACCATGCAAATTTCTTAAGCTTTTAATTTTCCTTTTCATAGTCCATTTCATCTTTTAAAAACTTCATTGTAACCATGAAAAATCTAACTAAATATACTTTTATATCATAATGATAGCCACTTAATTTGACTTGAACGAATAGTGAAGTCAAAACTTCATTGTAACCATGAAAAATCTAACTAAATCACAAATTATTAATATACTTTTATATTATAATGATAGCCACTTAATTTGACTTACGAATAGTGAAGTCGCCAGGTGAACTAGGAAGATCAGATAAGCATTGAGATAGGAATAACAGCCAGTTGCTTCTGGTTTCGTTCACCACTTATGAACCAGATGCATAATCATTGTCGTACCCCAGGGAAGAACTTCGTAACTTCGTTCCCCGGCAACGATCCATTCCGATACAAATACAATACAATAGGCATTGAACTTGCCGAACACTGAAGGCCCTCAACGGCTCCTCGAATAGTTGTTGTTTTGTTCCCGCCCACCAGTAGGTATTGATTCGATATGCATAGGGTCCGGGGACAGAGGTGAAAGACCATGGGGAGATACCGTTGGATCTCCGATCGGGCGTATCTAAGCTTGTTAGTTCGCTGTCGCTCACTGCACGCGGAGCAGCTCCCCTCATCAAATTAGAAAAGATCCAGAAGTGGAGAGCGTTGAGCTCATGCCCCTCGCGATGAAGATGAAAATATTCATCAGCTGCATGTTACTTCTCGTCAGCGTATGGGCGCGTCTGCACCTCTTAGTAGCTCAGTACACTGGTAATGTTTTTCCCGTTTGGGATGTTTGTGGGAATAGCACATACAGAAACGGTAGCGATTTCCAGCATAATCTAAACCAGGTTTTGGAATCATTGGTCGGGGACGCTTCTACGAGTGGATTCAATACTCGTGTTGAGGGGCAAAACAAGAATAGTACTGTTTATGGGCTTGTCCAGTGCAGGGGAGATTTAAATTCCTCCGTTTGCAAAAGGTGGGCATCTGAGGCGAAAAAAACCCTTCTTCAGAGCTGCCACAGCACTTCTGGATTCATTCAAGTAGACAGCTGCTTCTTACGTTACGACAATCATAATTTTTATAACGATTA
>JZKD02S0463353.1:51518-62588 GCA_000966675.3 Picea glauca | reverse complement strand
CCCAACTTTGTTTAATAAATTACAGGATATGAACCAACTACAATTCACATATCTGACAAAGCATCGGATAATTTTAAGATATGGAGATTTCACTGTAGATGACTTTGTGCAGAGGCTACGTGGCTCCTGAGTACGCCTTACGCGGACAGCTGACAGAGAAAGCAGATGTATTCAGCTTTGGAGTACTTGTTCTTGAGATTATCAGCGGAAGAAAGAACCAGAGTTTGCCTCAACACATGGAGTTTCTCCTCGAAGCAGTATGCCTGATGTCGTTCACATTTTTAAAGTTTAAAGTAGAAATTTTCTAAAACGCCCATAGAATTACGATTCTTGCTAACTAATGTTTTATGTTTTGTTCAATTACCAGACATGGAGGCTGTACAACGAAGATAGAGCAGTAGAAGCTATGGATCCGACATTAGAGGGCAGTTATTCGTCTGTGGAAGCGCTTAGAGTGATTAAAATTGGTCTTCTTTGCACTCAAGGGGCTGCATCGTTGCGTCCTTCAATGTCCCGCGTGGTGTCCATGCTGACAAGTGAGAGAGAACATCTTTCTTCACCGACAAGGCCTGTTTTCCTTGATATGGATAGTGTGGCCACACCTCACCAACTTCAACGTCTTAGAGTTATTGATCCGGACAAAGCATCTAGCAGTACAGCAACTTCATCTACCACACCTTCAGATATATTATCTGGTGCTGTTGATCCTTCATCAAGCATTCTGTACTGCAGGTGAAAATCATTACATTTTCTATATTCGAGGGAGATCAACTCCTTACCGTTTACAAACAATTTTAAGTCTAAATAGAAAATCAAAATGTTAGGGATGGATTGACATTTATACTTGATCAATATTAGGTATGCTAGATATGGATTGAAATCCATACCTAACATCTTTCTAAACAATTCAAATTTTATTTTATCAAGAGATTTAGTAAAAATATTAGTAATATTTTCACTAGTATTACAATACATTAAAGTAATGTCATTAAACTGTATTTTCTCTCAAAAAATGGAAATGAATATTAACATGTTTTGTCCTTCAATGATAAACTGGATTATTTGTCCAACTTGATTGAGCTCTGGTTATCACATTTGATTATTGTAACTTTCCTTTGTTTTTCTTCAACATCTTGAAGTAGTCTTCTCAACCAAATTAGGGATGATTTTAAGGATGTAAATTTATTTTAAAATGTAAAAACCTTGGCGAATATTACTAATCCTTCATATGTCCGATATTTTTTAAAAAATATTCAAATTTCTAAGTATTTTATATAGTCTCTATAATATTCAACTTCACAAGTTGTTGCACACAATGCTTTATATTCCTTGTCCGGATCCAATGCTAAAGGCTGCGCTTTATATTTAATATATTCTAAAAATATATTAAATTTTATTGTTGATTAACAAATAAACTGTTGCGCTTCATTTATCTAGCTTAATATTTTAATTTCTGTTAATCACTTACGTGGCAATCAATTAGCTATCAAAGTAATTTTTAAATATGATTAGGTAAACACATAAAAGGATGTCTTTAGAATAGCTAGGAAGTTAATGATTAAAATCATAGCCATTTATTTTGTGTGACTACTAAGAATATTCCAGCCATATTTAATCCTGTCCATAGAAAACTTATTAAGCACTAAACTCCTATTAAATCTGCCCATTGTCAATAGGTGTACACCTTTCGAAGTAATAATTAAATCATCAACATATAAAAAAAAAATCAATACAACATACACCTTTTCATGCAAAACTGTTTCCCAAAAAAAACGTTGGCCTTGGTGGTTTGGATTCTAAAATGGCCCGCTCCAGTCGACCGAAACATGGCCACTTGACACCTATTCCTTTTGTTCTCTGTTATTGCAGTCATGGCCATCTGAGAATCTCCCTTACTCTGCCTAATCTGCTTATACAGTCGATAACCGTAGTTTGCTGTTATACTGACTCACTGACTGGTTCCCTTGCAATGCTATATATCAAACGATGGAATAAATACTACCTCTCTGCGGCACATCGCCAGTCTCGCCTGTTTAGGTTACACACGATTAACTTTGTTTACGTATGGGACGGCTCACCTGCTCGTTAAATCTGAGCCACGCCCTTTCATAACTATCAGTGCATGACTCAGTCACACTTTTACAAAAGCGCAGTCTTAACTATCAACTCAGTCGCACTCTTACAAAAGCAAAGGTTTTATTTCATGGTGGTTGTTTTATTTCGTGATGTTGTTTAAAATTTTAAAAGTTACAGTTGTAGGTCTGAATAGTCAGGTTTGTATAATCTAACTGTTGTGGGTTTATTACACATTAAATATATTTATATTTTTATAAATATAATTTAAATAACAAAACATTATATTTTTTTTATTTTTTTATTTTAAGATTTTTTTCACCAATTTATTTTATAAAATCTGTTACATCACCTTTTATAAATATTAAATTGAAACTAATTTTAAAAATATTGCCAAACAATTTAAAAAAAACAGAAGAATAGAGGGATGACACGGACAAGGCTGCAGAGTCCGTCCCAAAAGGGAGTATTCTTTTCCTTTAATATACTTTTAGTTAAGTGTATTGATTTATATTAAAATATTAATTTATTACAGATGTTATTTATAATATGGAAAATATTTTTGGATTTCTATATCAAATTAAAAAATGGTTTGTCTAAATATTTTAATTTTTCAATTTTTTATTAGATTTTCAATGAAAAAAAAATCCAGAATATATCTATTCTGCACTAGATCTAGCATTAAACCAATTATATCTCTCCCCAAAGGAAGGAAGGTCTAGATTGGCTCACACTTCCCTATGTTATAACATATTACAATGTAATATGTTTTTATTAAATTTTCAATGAAAAAACACTGATGGATTCATCATTTTCTTTTATTTAAATTGTATTTTGAATATATAAATGAATTTAGTACCTTAAAAAATTTCAGGACACTTGGATTATACAGACTCAACCACTCAAATGTGCACTTTCAACAATTTTTATTTCTATTTTAAGCAAAATTCATCATAAAATATGATAAAAAGAAACCCAAAAAACAAGACTATTAAAAATCTATTAAATATAGATGTAAAAATAAAATTAATATTTTTTATCATTTCAATGACAAAATTAAATTATTAATAAATAATAATTTTAGATATATTTAAAAAAAGTTAACAATTGTATATGTATTAGATAATTTAAATGGTTAAATCACTGGAGGAAAACAACCTTTACACATTATGGTTGATTTTTGTTAAAATTATGTTGTTTTTTCTATGATGTTTAGATTTTGATGTAATCAATTTTATTATGACAAACTTTATTTAAAAAAAAAATATTTCTTTGATGATGTTAGGCTTCTATATTGTTATTTTGGATAAATAGATTTAGTATAAATAGGAGTATGAAAAGTTTTACTTAGAAGAATTATTGTATTAGAGCTCTGCTCTGTTGGAGGTTTCCCCCTTGAAGAGGCAAGTGAACATTGTTTCCTATCAATAAAGGTATAATTTTGGTGTTGTGGTTCCATATAATTTGTTCTTCCGTTGTTATCTCTCTAGTATTTTTTGTATTCTGTTGCTATCTTGGTGTTATTCTCTGTATTATTTCTCTTTTCTTCTAATATAATAGACCTGGTACCTTACAAGTGGTATCAGAGCACTTTCCTTGGAAGAGAATTGTGGGTTATTTTTTTCAGGGTAGGGACGTATTCCGACGTCTTAAAGCTACAAAAATATGTCGTTAAACGCATAAAACCATGGTCGGGGAGTAATACATGCAGGAAATACAAGTGGTATTTAAGTGCACATCTATTGGCCACCCTTGTAACCCTTGGTGGTACCCTTTCGAGTGGTAGTGCATCAAACAACACTTGTATATGGATCGACCTATATCTCCTGAAGCCCTCTATAGATAAATCGATTGGCTTCCTGACTGATATAGTGCCACCGATAAAAACACTCGAGAATATACTCTCTATTACCTGGGTAGACGGGTAGTATGGCTAAGGGAACGATCTAGCCTCCTTAGTTGGTGCCTTGAGATATTAGGTCGAGTACTATTGTTGGACCTCACACGTATATCGGAGAGCTATAGAAAAGGGAAAAACCTTGTTTATAGAACCCTTGAATACCCTAACCCTCTGGAAGAAAACATAAATAGAACAGATAAGACCTATTTCTGTGCAACTGTGCCTCCTTCATTCTGGTTGCGAAATTACTACATATTTCTTCATGTTAAGAATTTTGGCATTTCAGCACTGCAATATTCTTTAGCTTGGAGTATAAATCCGCAAGAGTTAAAAAAAGAGTATAGTGGTTCTGCCAGCACACTTGTTTGGGACCTATCCCATTGGATTCCCCTTGTTTCCCTGATCGCATTTGTACCTTTCATTTTTAAGCCTTTCTTTCAGTGGACCCGACCCCTTCTGAGCTTCTTTATTTTTCTTCCTATCCCATTATATTCCCCTTCTCACCCTAATCGTCATGGTACCTATCACTTATAAGTCCTTTTATGTGGTGCCACCCACCCATTTTCCCTTACTCCCACTCCCCCTCTCCAAATGGCCAACACTCGCAACCAAGACCTGCCAGCTTCCATCAATCAAGCCAAGGAATCCATCCAACAAGAGACATCTGAGATTGGCTCTACCAATTCCCGCCTTGCACAATTCAAGACATAACTCCACCACCAATTTGACACCATGGATGCCAAATCATGAGCCAATTTAACACCCTCTAGTTTGCTTTCAACCAGTTGTTGAACCACACTCTGATTCCTTCCTTGTTGGACAAACCAGATGTTATTGATTCCTCTCATTCTCTTCATTTTTAATCCAACTCCTTTCATCGTGACCCCCATCTTCCCCGCGTTGAGGTCAATAAATGTGATGGATCCAATCCCACGGGGTGGGTCACTCAAATGGAACATTATTTTTCTCTGCATGGTATTACTGATGAGTTGGCCAAACTTCGCTATGTTGTCCTCTATCTAGATCCCGAACGATGGAAATGGTGGCAATCGCATAAAAATTCACGTCATGGGTATATTACGTTGACCCAATTTGTTGCAAAGCTCTATGACCTCTTAGACACTGATACCCACTATCTCGATTGTTTCACCAAGTTAAAATAGTCAGGAACAGTGGAAGACTTTATAACTTATTTCGAGCATTTGGCCTTTCGAACTAAGGTCATGTCATATGCGTTCTTCTATGAATGCTTTATCAGTGGCCTAAAGGATGAAATATGATCCCAGGTTCTCATGGCACACCCTCAGACTTGGTTGGAAGCTACTAAACGTGCCAAAGAGCCCCAATAAGTTGTTTTTCTCCAGAACAAAAAACCCTCTGTTGTTCCTCGCCCTCGACCCACTAATTATAACCCCCTTGTCACTCCCCTCAAGGTTCAATAATTAACTAGGGATGAAATGGATGAACACCAACTAAAGGGTCTTTGCTATAATTGTGATGAAAATTATTTTTCGAGGCACAAGTGTAAGGAACAAAAAATTTTTATGGCCATTTCAGAAGATGTGACAATTCCCCTTGTTAAAGAGCCTTCCCTTCATGATGCTACCCAAGCCCGCTGACCCACCTGAAGTTGACCCACTCATTTCCTTGCATGCCCTCACTGGCTTCTCTGCTCCACAAATCCTCAAGCTCATTGGCTATATTAAGTATAGGAAGGTCATCATCCTTGTTGATAGTAGTAGCACCCACAATTTTATTCATCGTAACATTTCCCAGGAAACCAGTTGCAATATTCGTGTTGTCAGTAATTTTCAAATCAAGATAGCCAATGGTGGGTGCATGAAATGTGGTGGGCATTGTGAAAATGTACATCTTCAAATTGGACATTACCACATGAAGTCTCATATGTTTTCCATTGACATGGGTGGTTGTGAAATTGTGCTAGGTTTTGAATGGTTACACACTTTGGGTCTCATTCTTATTTATTTTAAGGAATTAACCATGAAATTCCAACAGGAGGGACACATGTATCAATTCCAAGGTCTCACAACTGGTTCTCCTGAGATCATCAGTTCCCATCGCATGGAAAATATCCTCAAGAAATTCCACGCCGATATTATTGCTCAACTCCATTCCATTAAAGTGGTTGAGACACCCTCTGTGCATCCTAACCTCCAAGCTATCGTCTCCAAACATCAATTTGTTTTTTCCACTTCTCAGAGATTTCCTCCTTCTCGTGGTGTTCATGATCATTCCATCCCCCTTTTTCCTGGCAGTATTCCTCCCAATTTTCTCCCTTATCGTCATCCATTTTCCCAAAAGAATGAAATTGAGAAAATAGTACATGAAATTCTCCAAGCAGGTGTTATCCGCCTCAGTACCAACTCTTATTCTTCTCCTCTGTTCATGGTACTCAAGAAAGAAGGTACTTGGCACACGTGTCCTAACTTTCGTGCCATCAATAAACTCACCATCAAGGACACGTTTACCATTCTTCTCATTGATGATCTCTTGGATGAGCTGAGTGGTGCTCAGTACTTCACTAAAATTGATATGCATTCTCGCTATCACCAGATACCTATGCAAGAAGCTGACATCCCCAAGAATATCTTTCAAACTCATGAAGATCACTATGAGTTCTTGGTACTGCCCTTTGGACAGTGCAATTCTGATCTAGGTGGATATCAGTGGCCACCCACCTTTTCCAACTGGCTCAAAATAGTTTTCTGGCAATTTTGGTAAATTACTATTTTTAGCAGTTTTTCACTTCCAGAGCCGTTTTGAGGCCCTGAACGATGTTTTTTGAGAAAACGGCTTGCAATATGTAATTTTCTTCGATATTGCCTCCAAACTGACTATCCTCGATGATACCTTTCCAATAGGCTATCATACACCTAAAACGGAGATCGCATGCAAAAGTTACGACCTCGAGAAGTTGATGTACTAACTTACCCAAATGGGGCCCACATGACTTTTGGCGCTTCATCTCCTAGGGTTAGGTTTTTGGATGTCTAGGGTTTTTGACATTTCTGTTTATTGTAAAAAGGCCTTGAGAGCCTCATTGTAATCATCTTCTTGTGAATGAGTGCAACCGTCACATCTCTTCTCAGAGATAAGCCGCCACCATTCCAGCAAGCTTGTTTTCGTTGCATTTTATAGTTTCAGCTTATTTTCTTATTGAATAGAAAACTAGTTTTACTGTATCTCTGTTATTTTTTGTTAAGCACATGTTAATAATCTGTAGTCATTTTGTTCTGCTCATAAAATCCAAATCAGTGGTATCAGAGCGGTTTGCTCCTTGTCGTCTTAATGCATGTCCCCAACGAGGTTGGAGTACAAAGAGTTGGGTCTCGAGCTTATTTCTCTTGAGGACAAAATCTCCCGCATGCCCAAGCGACCTCTCATGGCAGGAGAAAATAAAGATGACGAGACAGGAGATCCTTTCAAAATGTTGATTGATGAATCCCTCATGCAACAAAGGAACGAGATGATGGATAGTTTCGCACAAATCCTTTGGCGACTACCAACATGTGACACATCTTCTTCGAGCAGACGCGCCGCCCCCTTCAAGGTACAAATAAACTTTGATATTCCTATATTTGAAGGTCAGGTAGACGCAGATGTTGTAGACAAGTGGTTGAATCTACTAGAAGGGTATTTTTTTGTCCATAACTTTTCAAATATAGAAAAGATTACTTTTGCGCTCCTAAAAATCGTTCCCCGTGTCAAAGATTGGTGGGAAACTTTCTATGAGAAAAAGGAAACAGAGGAACCCTCATTATTTACGGCCATGTTCACTTGGGAATCCTTCAGGGATGTTATTAAGGAACAATACTACCCTATCAGAAGTTATGACGACCTTTATACCAAATGGACCACACTACGACAAGAAAGAGACCAAGCAATGTCAGATTTCACAAATATCTTCCATACCTTGCGCACCAAGATGTGTATCAAATATTCAAAGTGACATCTGGAGCTATGGATAGGTACATCTAGACTGAAATGGAATTTATGGACATCTCATCCTTAGGCGCGGCCTACCGATATGTCGTCAAAATTGAGTAGAAGATCAAACAAAAGACGCAACAATTTGGGCCTGGGAACCCTGCACAACAAAATCCAGGAAAGGGAGGCCCCAACCTAAAAAACAAAGGACAAAGTAGAGATGGACAGTATCAGGACAACCAGTCCAAGCCACAAGAAAATAAGGACACCGAAAAGGCAAAGAAAGATACTGGGAAGTCGTGCAACTTCCATAAGATCCCTTGGCATAACACTGTTGACTTCCGCTCAAAGCAGTCCCTGGTGGCTGAAGTGAAAGCCTCTGAATCAGATGGCTGTTATGACTCTGAGCTAGAACTAGAAAGGGAAAGATGGATCATTGATGTGGAACCCAGTGCCACCGTTTCTACCACCAAGCTCCAGCCTGATGAACTAGACAAGCCAGAAGAAGGAAAGTGCCTCTTCCATTCACAGATGTGGGTAAAAGGCACCCCATTACACTTCATCGTTGATAGCGGTATCCATAAGAACCTCATCTCAGCAGAGGTTGTCAAGCGATTGGCCCTGCCCCATCCCTACACCATTGGATGGCTCCGCCAAGGAAGTGATCTCTGCGTCAGCCAACAGTGTCGATTGTCATACAAAATCAAGCCCTTCAAAGACAAGGTATTGTGTGATGTTTCTCCTCTCGAAGTTTGTGATGTTATTTTGGGCCAATCTTATTTATGGAAACATCATGTTGTATATGATTCTAGGCCTCATAGTGTTATTATTACTTTGAATAGGAAATTTTACAGGATACCCGAGCCAGTCCCACCTAGTGTTATTTCCTCGATCTCTGCTAAGAAATGCAGGAAGGTCATCTCTTAGACGGGGAATTTTGTCTTCTTTGTGATTCGCTCTCAAAATAAGAGAAATATCACAACCACATCCAGGGTTTCTGCGACCAACCTCTTCACACAACAGAAGCAAGTAGATAAGGTCGTGGAAGAATACTCAAATATCTTCTCCTCACCTACTAGGGTACCTCTGCATTTCTATGTCAATCACCCCATCGATATGACCCCCAGTGCACCACTTCCCAATGGGTCAGTCTATCACCACTCTCGGTTAGAGAATGATGAGGTCAAGAGACATATCCAAGAACTGCTCCACAAGGGGCACATCCATCCCAACTCATCACCTTGTGGGAGCCCAATTGTGCTGGTACAGAAGAAAGATGGAACCTGGCGACTCTGCATTGATTACTGGGCTCTGAATAAAATCACAATCAAAAACTGATACCCGATTCCCTGAATCAACGACCTCCTTGATAAAATCATGAGGGCCAAATACTTCAGTAAGATTGATATAAAGTCTGGCTACCACCAGGTCCCGAAAGAACAGAAAGATGTATGGAAGACCACCTTCAAGTCAAAGGAATTCCTTTTTGAATGGTTGTTCATGCCCTTTGGTTTGAAAAATTCTCTAGCCACTTTCATGAGGATGATGGAAAATATCCTTTGACCATTCACCAATACTTTTGTAGTGGTGTATCTAGATGACACAGAGATTTACATCAATACTTGGGCCGAACACTTGTACCATATTCAACAGGTTCTACACACCTTGTAACAACACAAACTATATGCCAACTTGGAAAAATGCTCCTTCGCAATGGACAGGGTCCATTACCTAGGCTACATCGTTGATCAGCATGGCATACATGTGGATCTAGCCAAGATCCAAGTCATCTATGATTGGCCAGCCCAAACCACACTCACTGAGCTTCAAAGCTTCTTGGGCCTTGCCAATTTCTACCACAGGTTCATGTTGGGATTCTCCCATATTGCATGGGCCCTCAATCAAATAACTAGGGGTGGTGGTAAGGAAAAATTTGCGTGGGTCTGGTCCCAACAAAAAGAGTTCGATGATTTGAAGAAACACTTGTGCTCAACCCTAGTACTTTCACTACCAGACCTGCAACATCCCTTTGAGATCGAGAAAGATGCTTCAGACTATGTTGTGGGCATCTTTCTCACTCAACACGGCCACCTCGTGGCCTATCATAGTGAGACACTATTAGATGTTGTCCGTAAGTACCCTACTTACGAAAAAGAAATGTACTCCATTGTGAAAGCCTACCGCCAGTGGAGACATTACATTCTTGGGAAGGAGACAGTCATCCACACTGATCATAAGCCACTGTAGTTCATGCAGACACAAGGAAAATTGCAGAATGACTTCCATCAAAAGTGGTCCACATACTTGCAAAAATTCCACCTCAACATCAAGTATAAAATAGGAAGCACCAATCACATTGTTGATTGCCTCAGAAGATCACCAGTCGCGACACTCACCACGACATTAGACTCTTGCATCCATGAGACCTATGGATGGCCCCAACTCTATGAGACAGACCCAAACTTCGCCACCACCTACCATATGTTGGGTGCAAACACAATTGTCGATAATTTCCATCTTTAGGATGGGTTGTTGCATCATCTGGGCCATATCTGTGTTCCATCAAGCGAGGGAGTGAAGCTGATATGGGAAGCCCACTACATTTGGGTGGCAGGACACTTCGGGGTCTAAAAGACAATGGTGATGCTATAGAAACATTTCTACTAGCCAAAACTTCGAGAGGAGGTCAACAAGTATATCGCTATTACCAAACCAATCACTAAGAAACATGGCCTGTACACCCCTCTTCTTACTCCTGAGAGGGCATCGGAATCCATCTCAGTGGACTACATGTCGAGCCTCCTGTCCACCAAGAAGGTAAACAACTTTGTTTTTGTGGTTGTTGATCTCTTTTCTAAGATGGTGATTCTGGTTGCCTTCAAGAAGAACATCACAGAAGAAACCAATGCCAAGCTCTTCTTTGAACGAGTCTGGGTACATTTTGGAATCCCACAAACCATTATCTTAGATCGGGACAGTCAATTTCTCAGCACATTCTGATCAAGCCTCTGGTCACTGCTGGACACCAAGCTCACTGCTGGTCACTATAATTGCTTAATTAATTTCAAACAACCAAGTGAAACATAAATTATCAACCCAGGGAAGTCTTTTGTTTCAAAGATAGCTGCGCACTATATATGCTCAATTCC
>JZKD02S0463353.1:31299-51508 GCA_000966675.3 Picea glauca | reverse complement strand
GAAGATTCCACTTGGGAAGATGAGTCTTTTATACAGAAGCATCCAGAGTTACTCAAGTGTTGCGGATAACACTTGTCTCAAGGGGAGGGGCATGTTAAACCCTAATATTGGTTCATTACCCCTTAATTGGGGCATATTATATTAGTAATGTTATTTTATTTATGTCGGATTTAGGCCATTAGTTGTAATTATACCTCCTAGTCTCCTATATATGCCAATGAGACATTTTCATTTTGAATCATCTTGTACTTGAACATTTAAGTGGGGTAAAAGTAGGTTGCCCCCTCGAAGAGGCTTGTTATCTAAAATTATCTCGTTTTCAAGGCGTTGAGTACTTTTTTCTGAGGTTTTTCTATGCTATATTGATATCTGGTTCTTAACAATGAGGACATTCAAATTCAACATGTCCTACTCCTTCACAATTAAAGAAAAAGAGATAACCTCTATTTGGTTCTTTGAAATCTGAGATGTTGCAATTTGCTTCAACTTTTTCTTCTTCTTCTTCTTCTTCTTCTGCTTCTTCCCTTGCATAAAGGTCTTGTAGCTTGTCCCAAATATCATTTGATGATGCACATGATCCCACCTTAGATTTCACTGAATCTGTCAATCCATCCAAGATGGTATCTATTGCCAATTTGTTGTTCCTTTTTTCTCCCTTCTGAGCTACAGTCTTTGGTTTCTTCAAAGCATTGTATCCTGAAGCAACTGAGAACCAAACATTTGCCCCAAGAGATTTCAAGTAAGTTTCCATTCTATTACTCCAGTATTCAATTTTTTTTCCATCAAATGGTGGAATCCCATTTGGAATTTTGTCTTCCATTTCTTCTTAGGATCTTCCTTCCAGTGGTTAAAATGTACTGAAGGTAACCTGCTCTGGTACCAATTGTTGATACTGAGAGGGGGGTGAATCAATATCAAGTACAATTTAAAAAAAAAATTCAACTTATACTTAAACCATTCAATTATATCCAATGAGAAATGAACAATAGTATAAGAGTTACACCAATACACCACAATAACCCATGCACAATATATGAGAAATAATCAATAGTTATTGTTCAAGGGAAGTAATGACTTCCAAAGGTAGCTACAACTTCCAAATGTAAGTGGATTGATAAACCTCCAAGAGGAAGATACAATCCTCCAATATTAAGAGAGTGTTTAACTCTCCATCCTTGCCCCTTCCTTCCACCCAAGAATATATGAGAGATAATAAAACTTTACATTAAATCATCACCATCAACCAACCATCACATAGAACCTGATAATGCTTCCTAAGACTTCTTCAATTTTTGAAATTATTCAATTGTTGGAATACTCTGATCCTATAGATAATATTACTCAATGTATTCTCTGAAATGCCTCAAAGTTTCACTCCTTGAATCCTTCCCAAAAAGAAGTTATAGAGAAAATGGTAGACCTTGTTCAATTCAGGTTTATTCAAGAGACCGAACTTGTACAGAATGCCCCGCGCTCAATATTTAACATCAGATTATGAAACTCACACACAAGAAATGAAAGTTCGTAATATTTTCAATGCAATTCTTCCCACTTCATTTGGATTCTCTATGAAGAAGTTATGGTTATTATACCCGAAACACCTGTTTATTGACTAACTTTAGGACTGGTCAAAAACCCTATTTTCCACAGAGTGTATCTCCATAATTATAGAGAATACAACACTGAAACTGTTACCACTGGTACCTTGATATGTCTTCTGAATACCATAACAATTTCACCATCTGAATCATTGTAGAAAAAACATTATAGCGAAAATGGTAAGATGGCCTGTAAATAACATACCTTAGAACACATCACCAAAAGATTTCATCCTCCCTTGAAATCCAACCTTCTTTACTTCTAATTTCCTCTGAAATTTGAATTTTATATAAAATGAATGTATAATGATATGTATTTATACCATTTATGTCACTTCCTTTTAACTTTAGGGCTGACCTGACACTTTCTTATTTTGTAATTCTTTTCTTTAATTATCTTCAGGGCCTACATGTACTTCCTTCTTCAATTCACTTTGTCATCTTCAAAAATTCATTTATCCTCAACCATAAGGATCCACATGACGTGCCACATACCACCAGAAACAACATGATGTATACTATCCATCCATGGCTGTTTTATTTGCATGTGCATTGTCCTTCATGTCCAAATAGCTTCATCAATCTTGCGGTTCAAAATCCATGACTAGGGTTGACATCAATGACAACAACCAATCTTCCAACAACACATATACAAAAAAAATCATTAACTGAAAAAAAATAGCACCCTGCGTTCTTATACATTCTCCCAATATTTCAGTACATGGTTCCATGCACTTTCTCTTAGACTCCTGTTGGGCCCCAACAACTCCCCCCTAATTTTTTTACAAAATTTAAAGGGCCCCCCATTAGAATCTTGATAATTATAATGAGCTATAGAATCAACCTTTTCAAATAGTTCCATGCATTGGCTTGCTTTGAGACAAACTTAAGACATTCACTATAGTATGATATATTCATTACAAGAGTATATGTCAAAAGTTAGAAACGAGCATAAAAATCTCAATTTAAACAAAAACGTCAATTTTTATCAAATGTTTACTTTCGTTTAAATTATGATTATGTGTTCTTTCTTTTGCTCATTAGAAAGTTTGACTATTTTGAATAATGTGTTCAATACTTCATCAAATAATATCTGGGTTGGTTTCTCATTTTCATGAAATCATTTGGTGATATTAATTAATTAAATTCTTTTTTCATTTTACATCTCATTTCAAAATAATAATAATAATAGAATTATCTATCATTTGTAAAAAATAAAAATCAATATTTTTCTCTTCTCCATTAACTTGAAGCTTCTAGAATTTTAAGATCATATTTGAAAGCAAATTATAAACAATATTTGTTTATAATTTATAGTTAGTTTAAATTCATTTTTTATTTTTCTAGATTTTGTTTTATTCACAATTTTTAGGTTATTAATTTTTAGGTTTCTTTTTGTTTCACAGGTTTATATTATCAAATATTTAATACGGATCTCATCATGACTTGATTTTATTATCCAAATACGTTCAAGATGATTGATCCAAAAATAATTTTGGATTGCTACAAATAATTTTATGAGCAACAACAGATAAAATTTGGAAAGGCGTCAAGATCATACAGACGATTTTACAGAAATGATTTCAGCCAAACCATGAGGAATTTGAAGAAACGGGTGAAAACCCAGAACCAAAATGGACACATTTACCTTATGCGTAGATATTTTCCCAAACAAATGCATGATTTGAGATATATCTGGGTCTCTTTTAGAGGCAAATTTCAGGTGGCGGAAATTAATAATGACGCCCAGACTATTCATTCATTTTATAAATATATGAGAAAGATCAGAGCGAAAGGGATCCAAGAATTGGAGAGTAAACATTTTATTTTCTTTTCAAATGGAGTAATGGATGGCTGGAATCTTTGGGAGAATGGATAGATATTTTTAAAGAAGAATATGGAATTCCAGGTTGCTTAATGGCTTTTGTCCTGTGAGTAAAATGGTTTTATTTTCATTATAATATATTCATATTCTTTGAATAATTGATTATGCATTGATTTAAATAGATTTAGTCTTTTTTATCAATACATGGTTAATTATTATCATTTATGTATTAATTTTTCGAATCTTTAAAGTCTATTATCCAAAAAAAATCTTCCAGGACTACAGAATGGACAAGTGATTCCAAAAACTTAATAGAACGACATATATGCATTTTGGCTTTAGCCTTTTGTTTATAATGTTGTTATTTATGTTTTGTTAATCCTGTTACATGTGCGGGTCTGATATCTTTAGATTAAACGATCTGTGATGTGTAGGAGGTTTATATTATAAATACCATCTATCATTTGCTTCATCAAAATACAAAGGCTGTGATTATATCTTCGATTTAAATAATGAGATTTATCTTTGAGTTTTAAATTGAATGATAAAATGAATAGATTGCTTCCATATTTATCTTATTGTAATCATGTATAATTATAAGATCACAGGTTTATGTTTGTGTTTCCTTTTCTGTCATTAAAACCTAAGCTGCTAATACATGTTCTGAATTTATTTAGAACAATCATAAGGTTCATTGCAGATTTATCTCTTGGACATGGTAGTTGGATGTTCACCACTCATGCAGATGCTTGGATACACCTCACTAATTCACTGACAGGAATGTACGGTTCATCTTTGACTATCCACATGTTTATGTTTCATTAACTTTTTTGCAAGATTCTTTAAATTTATAAAAGAAAAACAATAAATATTTTTATGTTCTTTCTTTATCTTCTTCCTAGAAGCAATCATTTTTCACATCGATGTTCGTAAGTTTCGATTAAAACTTTCATCTTGTAAATCATGTAAATAAACGAGACTTGTATATCTTCTGCTTAAATACAACTAGTATAGTTACATTTGAACATATATACATATATATAGTGTGTTTAGTAATTAGTTAGTTATTTCTCTCTTTTATTCATTTCTTTTAGGATATTTAGATTGACTAACAGAGCCATTAAACCTGTCAGAATGAGTTACACCAAACGGCTTGGGTTATTTTGACAACCCCAGACCGAACTCGCTCTTCCAATTGACGGATGGTCAATTTCGCCTGTCAACAACTCCATAGATATTACAAAACCAGACTCACAACTAGATACATTACAAGACATAACCAGACTCTTCCCAGTACATGAAAAACCAACTAGCTGACTAGCTGGCCAACTGAGTAACTCCTTTTATGTCATTGTTTTTTTTTTATCTTCTTATCTACTCTAGTGCTCTGTCACTTTCATTGTCTTCCCCACTCACTCCTATGACTTTGACTCCCGCATACTTTTGTCACCCGCATGCAGTCCACATAGCCTCTTTACAGTTGTGGTAGTCTTAACTACCTTGTAAACTTATCTCCTTACTACTCTGCAATCTCTCACACTTCCTGAAGTAATCATTCAATAATATTTCCCAAAGTTCCTTTTCTTGATTCCGACATGCTTGTAGTGTCTTTTTAATTTCTATATTGCATAACAAAACTTAGATAGGCACGCATTGAAAAAACTTGAACTGGCGCACATTCGGTCAAAATAATTGAAAATTCATGAAAGCAAATGTAGATCTGTGAAAACATACCTTTGTAACCATTATTCGTCACTGAGCCTAGGGTTTTTGTTATGTTCTCTAGAAAATAGTCTATGCTTCCTTTCTATCCATTCTTCAATTTTTTCTCTATTCGACCTCCAAAACATCCCCCTCAATAACAATTCATGGTCCCGACAATGGAACCATTTGTTGGTGCACAGGGGAAAGCCCTGGGGTTAATCATTCAAATACCAACAAAACCCTTAGATACCAACCCTTTCGGAATCACCTGCAGAGCAAGTCAAGTCTTAGCGAAGGCATCTGGAGGGGCTACAGGAAACAAGGTTATGCACTGATAAGGGGAGTTGAGGCATCATTTAGGTCCTTTACTCATGTGTACAGTTCTCATAGTTTAATAGTTACTTTATTATTAAACATAATGTATGCACGACATTGTAACATAATACGTGATCCATACATTTAGCATAAAACAGAAAACATCATAAATTTCAAACACATAATAACACACATATTTATGTGGTTCGCCCAACTTCGGCTACATCCACAATGACTAGCTTCTTATATTATTCATTAATAGTTTTCTTACAACTATGCACTGTGCTAAAAAAATATGTAACAATTGTTAGGAAATGAGACACACTTCCACACTAAACCTAGCAAAATAGAGGAATAAAGATATAATCAAGAAAGTAAATGACATAGCAAAGACACAGTACACAGAGATTTTACCCTGGAAACCCAAACCGGGAAAACCAACATTGCTTGAGTTTTTTCTCTCTTGTTGTCTTATTCATTTAGAATAAAAGGTTACATGTATGAACTTGGTCCACACCTAAGACACAATCAACATCATACACTCTTTATTACACAAGAACAACCCTATATCCAATTCAACTTACATCTACATGACCAACATCCTCTACTATTACAGACTCTTGGTGATTAGCCATTCATCATAGAATAAATTCAATATTCAAGATTATATTTTACAGCCTCACAATATGCTTTCTTTATAGGATTTACAGCAGGAAAAAACCCTAAAGAAAAGGCACCCAAAAAAGGTTACAAATCTATGCAGATCATTGGCTACAAATCCAATGAATCTCAGGATTCTGTTATAGTTCAAATACCAAGTCAGATTACCCGTCGACTACTAGTCAAACTTCATTAGATCGTTAGTCGGTTGCCACATGTTTGTTATTGACTTATTTTCGGTTGACCTCTTTGACTTACTGTCAATTTATTTACCATGTTGAATCACCTTCACCTTTGACTTTGAATTTACCCGTTTGACTCAGCTCAACCTTCCAGTTGTTTTCGATCCACCTCAACTTTGTATTTACCTGGTTGACTCACCTCGACCTTCAAATTGATTTTGATCCACCTCGACTTCGACTGTCAATTGATCCACCTCAAATTTCACTGCAAAGAATATAAAAACCCAATGTTCTCCCATTTGTTGTCTTCTTTGTTGAAATCGGGAGATTCTGAACTCTTGTTCAAAGACCCAGGGAAGCAATGCTCATTTCCTCTATGCACCAAGAGAACTTCGTAGCACTCACATAATTGGTCAACAAGTCTATTATGTTTTCCAATGTGTCTACTTTCTCTAGCAACACATTCTTTCTTTACACCATGTCTCTCATGAAATGGTATTGTACATCAATGCACTTAGTATTAGAATGATAAGAAGGGTTCATTTCCATAAATATTGTGCTTCGACTATCAAAATTTATCTTCATATCTCTCTGCTCAAACGAGATTCATGAACACAACCTTTGTAGCCATACTGCTTATTTTCTTCTATGAGTGGTTGCCATGTATTCAACTTTTGTTGTTGACAGGGCTACGATCATATGCCACTTACTCATCCAGCTAATTTCTCGACCAAACATATTGAACACATATCCATTGGTCGACCTCCATTGATCTAGATATCCATCCCACTTGTTATTAACAAATCCATGTACATTTAATTCATTGTCACCTCCAGGTTTTCCTTGGTAGCATATAAAATAATATTTTGTGCCACACAAATTCCTGAATACTCTTTTGATAGTTGTCCAGTGCTCCTTCCTAGGTGTAGGTATGTATCTTCTTAACATCCCCACTACATGGGAAATGTCAGGTCAAGTGCAGATCATCGCATACAATAGACTACCAATAACACTTGCATAGGGAACATGCTCCATTTACTCTATTTCTTCCTATGCCTTTGGACATTGTTCAACAATTAGACTTGATCCCATAGGAATTGACACCTTCATAGGTTTGAAATCCTACATGTTGAAATGTTTCAAAACTGTTTCAACATACTTTTTCTGGTTCAATCTGAGATTTCTAGCTGCTTGATCTCTCTTAATCTCCATTCCCATCATGAAGTTTGATGCACCGATATCCTTCATGTTGAACATGGAGGATAGTTGTTTCTTCACCTCCTTTATTTCATCCATGTTGTTTCCAATCAAAAACATGTCGTTGACATACAAAGCTACATATATGAAATTCCCACCTTCTTGTTTGGAATGTATGCAGTGATCAACTTTGCTTCTCACAAATCCCAAACTAAGGATGTGTGTGTTGAAATTTTGGTACCACATCCTTGGTGATATATTTAGACCATAAAGGGATCTTTTCATTTTTCACATCAAATATTTATTTCCCTTTACTACAAATCCTTCAGGTTGTTTCATGTATATTTCCTCTTCCAGGCCCCCATGTAGGAACACTGTCTTCACATCCATCTGTTCTATTTCTAGATCAAATGTTACAGCCAAAGGAATTATTACTCTAATTGAAGTTATTTTTTCAACATGGAAAAAAATATCACTAAAGTCGACTCCTTCAACTTGGGAATATCCTTTCACTACTAGTCGAGATTTGAATTTCTCGACTTAACCTGTTGTATTCATCTTCTTCTTGAATACCCATTTTCTATTGAAATTCTTCCTTCCACTAGGTAACTTGACTAAGTGCCATGTCTTATTCTCGTGCAAGGATTCCATCTCTTCGACCATGGCCTCCTTCCATATTTTTCCCTCTACTGAGTCAATTACATCCTCATCTAACTTGGGCTCATAATTAGTGGCAGTTAACATGTACGTGGAACAGAACTCAAGTGGACTATACCTTTCAACTAGTTTTCTTACTCATTCTGACCTCCTTACGACCCGGTTCGATTGTTCTGCCTCTTATTTTGATTCAATTGACTCTTATGAATCATATTCTTCATTCCTTAGTTCAAACCACATTGTCTCAAGATTATTCTCGACTTGAACAATTTCTTTATGCTCAGACTTACTTTTGACATCTCTAAAGACCACTTCTCGACTGTACACTTTTTTATTTGATGTAGGATCCTAGATCTTATATCCTTTCATTCCTTCTTTGTATACAATGAAAATACATTTGACTTCCTTCCTGTCTCATTCCCTTGGGAATATGCACAAATGCATCACAACCAAATAATTTGAGATGTGAAACCGAAGGCTTCTTAGCTGACCATACCTCATGTGGATTTGTGCCGACTAGCGTTGACGAGGGAAACCTATTCAATAGATATTTTTCAGTGTCGACTACCTCTACCCAGAATTATTATGCGATCCCAATACCACTGAGAATGCCCCTTGCCTTGTCCATCAATGTTATGTTCATTCTCTCGGGAAATCCATTTTATTGTGGGATATATGGTGTGGTAGTTTGGCGTGTTATGCCACACTTCTTGTAGAGATGATCAAATTCTTTTCTACAAAATTCATCATCATTGTCAGTTCTTAGCATCTTGATCTTCTTGTATGTCTGGTTTTGTACAGGAGATTTAAATTATTTAAATTTCTTGAAAACCTATGATTTATTCCTTAGGAAATATGTCCATGTTTTCCTGGAAAAATGATCTATGAAGGAGACATAATATAAGGATCCACCAAGTGAAGGAACTAAAACAGGGCCAAACACATCATTATGAACCAATTCTAGAATCCCTTTTCCCTTATCGAACCAGATGGGAACCTCACTCGAATTTTTTTCCAGATATACAATGTTCACAAAAGTCAAATTCTAAATTACATTCAGGAAATTCTTCAACCATACCTTTGTTATGCATAGCTCGAAGTCCTTTTTCTCCAATGTGTCCCATCTTCTTGTGCCATAGCATGGTCGGGTTGACTTTATGATGACTTTTTTAGTCAGTTTGGATCGATAAATCCTGAGTCAAGTAGACTTCAGGAACATCGATGTTGTTGCATCTGGTCGAGTTGACTTCAGGAACATCAATGTTGTTACATCTAATCGAGTCGACACTCCTTAGCAACTTGTGTAGGGTTCCAATATGAACTCCTTTCATTAAGACCATTGCACCTCTGACCATATTGCATGAATGCTTCTGAAATAGAGTGTGCACACACGTATCACTCATCTTAATGACATATATCATATTTATTTCCAAACCTTGAATGTGTAGCATGCCTAGAATGGTTCTACTCCTCCCATCCCGCAATATCAGTCTAACTCTTCCTCGTCTGACAATTTTGGTTATCAAGTCATCCCCCAAGAACACTTCTCCTCCTTCATATTGTTCATATTCGCAAAACAATTCTCTTTGCAGTGTCATCTGATATGATTCTCCTAATTCTATCAACCAAACCTCTTTATCTGACTGTGTACTGGTCGATGCTAGGTACACATCGCCTCCCTTATCTGGAGTCATCTTTCTCTTAGTTGACTTCTTCTCATTGGATCTTGTACTAACTTCCATTTCCTTCGAATTGTGGTAATTTTTGTAATGCCAAGATTTACCACATTTCCAGCATCTTCTCATTGAATGAACTGGGGATTTAGATCTACCCTTTGACTTAGAATTTCTACCGTAGAATTTTCCTTTATCTTTGTCAATCGGTCGACCTCTCACCACTAAAGCATCTTTGGTCGATCCTTCCATATTATTCCTTCTCATTTCTTCTGAAAGTATAGATACAACCATGTATTCTAGTGCTAATGTGGTTTTATTACTCCCTATAGACATGAATAAGATATCCCAAGAGTTTGGCAAAGAACATAATATGATAATACATTTCTCAGTCCTCAGTGATTTTAATATCCACATAATATAACTGAATTATAATGGTATTAAACTCATTTAAATGCTTAGTCATTGAAATACCATCACTCATCCTCAGAAGATACAGTTTCTTTTTGAGGAATGACTTATTTACCAGATATTTCGACTCGTACATGCTTCCCATCTTGTCCCACAGTTTCTTGATTGAATCTTCACCTGATACATTCAGTAGTACCGAATTTGCAAGACAAAGTCGAATAGTACTCCTTTCTCTTCTCTCACATTTCTCCCATTCTTTTGTCAACATACCTGTCAGCATGGTACCTGGACATAATGGTGTCCATTGTTCTTGATCTACAAGGAGATATTCAATTTTAAGCTTCTAAAGCTCAAAATTCTAGCCATTGAATTTTTCAATCTATATTCTTGAGTTTGTTGTTATTCTTTAACACAATCTTTAGAACAATATTTAAATATTTCTAACTTACGACTCTTACTAAACCTAGGATTTAGTTCAGATACAAGGTTGTTAAGCCAAGCTCAGATACCACATGTTAGGAAATGAAACACACTTCCACGCTAATGTCACTCTGTATGCTTCTTGCAAAAATTCTATCTGTAGCATGTAGGCTTGCTGCTTCGTCTTGAGCTAATTCATTTTTGAAAACAACTTTTGGTTCTCATTCATTGTAGTGACCAATTATGTTGATGGTGATAGGCCCATTGTTTCTTGTAGCTTCTACAAATTTCCCTGCGTAGTCTGGATCTTCTGACTTATCTCCTATTGGACCCTGTCTTCATTCAGTTGTGTCCAGACACCCATAGTCTCTGTATACAAATGCATGCACTCTACTTCTAGAGATTTTATGATGTCCACCATTGTGGTCGCAGTTTTCTTCCTTTTCTCCCTCTCTTTATGTGGCGTACTTGGTTTTATGCATGTTCAAAATCCCTGAATGGCTTCACTTAGCTTAGTGACCTAGTCTACCATCGAGGCCTCCTTCTTGGCCTACACCTATGAGAGTTCTTTATAGAATTTCTTGAATTCCTACTTCATTTGTTCTACTTTCTACGTGACCTCATCATGCTCTTGTTTCACTTTGTTTTACTCTGTCTTTGAGGCCACATTTTTTGTTGTAATCTTTACTACCTCATTAGATATCTTCTAGGTGCACACGTTCAACTCTTGTGTTGCACCCATCTGTAGCTCCTGCAACACATCCATTTATAATTGATATACCACTATATTTATGTGAACTAATTCCTTGGCATGCTCTTTCCTCTTAGTCATGGGAAACTGAACTACCCCTATCGCTATCTTAATTATCCTTCTTTCCCCTAATACTACCAAGGATTGAGAGATCGTTGGTCTGGCCTCTCCAGTATTGGTCATGCTGGTTGTTGGTTCCTCCTCCATTTGTCACCTTGGTGTGATATTTGTGGATTATAACAACTTTCACAGTTATTCCATCTGGGCTTGCATCCATTTTTTAATCTCTTTGTGATGTTGTGTTGTGCTCTAAAATGCATCATCAATGAATTCATTTACCTAGTCATCGATCTTCTCCAAGTATTCTTCTATTAGTTCTTGAATAGTGACTTCCTTAACGAATTTTCACTTAGGTTGTTGTTATATAGGTCTCCCTATCAATAGATCTCTCCTCTTTCTATCATTGCATGGTGTTGGTGATGGCGATAGATATTCTAGGCCCTTCCATTTTTCTTGGTCATATTCTTCTTCCTCTTCCTCCTCATCAACATCATATACTTTTGGGTTGCACTGCGTTAATGGATTTGTCTCTATGGGTGGAATCCTCCACTCATCATCTCAATTGTCCATGATGTTTCCCATATCCTCTTATGTTAGTCTGTATTGTGTTGGCAGCCACTACTGGTCTGGGTCTTTCTTCGCTTGAACTTACATGTGGTGGCTCCCTACCTTAGATTGTGCCACTTCCTTGTATGCCTCAACTAATTGAGGTAGTATGCATGGGGTCTTCTCTATGTTGTCTCTGATAGTTTCCTTGTATATATATAATGCAACAATAGTGTCCATATGGTGTGCTTTATGTACAATGTACCAAACGTTCTAATAGCACACGACTAAGTAAGGATTCTCCTTGAGGCCCAAAAATTGGCTCTCATCCATCTCTCTCCATGTTGATAGAGAAATTAGGATCAATAGCCAAGAGTAATGGAATTCTATCCCCTTGTCTTGTGCTTCCTCACAGTCAATCAAGAATTGGTTCAACAAAAATGTTGCCTAGTTCATATGGACACCTTCTACACATCGTTCTGCAACTGCTATAACTATTGTTAGGACCTGAGATTTCTTGAATTTACTCAATAGTTTACAGGCTAAGTCTTTTATTGCAAACATTATTTTTGAGTCACATATGCTAGTGACATCCAAACCGCGTTGTCCACAGAATGTGTGAAACTTTTCTTTCATTCTCTTAGTGAGATATTTCTAATTCTTCTTATCAAAAGACAAGGATGGAGGGTCATGTCCCTGCGATGGAAGACTTGTAAGGTGAAATATCAAATTAGTATAAATGGATACTGGCCTATCAAGGCACATGTATCATTGTTTCACACAACTGAGTAGCATTTTCACGCATGGGTTGATCTCCTGGCTCCATCCGAAATGTGGTATGTCAAATAGGTTTTGAAGAAATTCTTTTTGCAACCCCCTATCCCACACCTGTGGTTTTATGATGATCATGTGGGTCTCATAACTGATGAATTTCACCAAAAACTTACTAGGTATGCAATATGGGAATTTTTTTTCATCACTAATATCATGATCGACGTATTTCAGAGCTGATATCATACCTAACATATCCCTTTCTACTATGAATCCCTCTGGAATCAATGGATCAACTAATGAATACCTCACTTTTTTCCTAGGTCTAAAATTATACCTTTTATGCATCTCATCCTGCAATTCATTAGAAAACATATGATATTGAACCAAGGATAAATCTTCTTGGTTCAACTCATTTTTAAGAATCTTCTTCCTAGGTTTCAATGAGTTTTCATAGTCATTCTAGGTTAGATGTATAATATTATTTTCATCCTAGAGTAGATGGAGTTCTTCTGTGTATTCAACATATTCCTCATACATTACTTCTTCAACGAGGTTTCTTCAACATATTCCTCATTCATTACTTCTTCAAAAAGGTTATTATTATTCTTGGTCTTCATAGGGGGTTGGATAGGTTGTTATTCATTTCTTCTTTCCCTTCTCATTAATTATCGATTGAAAGGTGTTCTAATTTGATTAGGGTTTCTCATACCTCCTTCTTGTGGAGTTTTGTTTGCATGTTTATTTTTCCATTTTTCCATATGCAATAATGTTTCCTTGAATATCTGTTGCATCATCTTGCATGATAAGAAAGATTGGGGACCTTCTTTCCCTCAACACCATGGAAAAATCAACATCGAATGCTCCAACATATATAACTTCTATTGTTGGTTGTGAAGGTTTTATATCCCTGGGTATATTATTGTAAATTTTGTTGAATCTTTTGTTGAATTCAACAACAACTTCATTGGCTCTCTTCTTGAGTGAGCCAAATTCAGTTATGTAGTATAAATTGTCTATTTTTTCACCCCATTATCTCACAAAGATATATTATAGGGATTTCCAGGTACCAATGGAGGCCACATGTAGTTTCTTAAACTATTTTCTAATGCCCCCCTCCAAATTTTGGATAGATAGCCTCATGAAGATATCATCATGATCGACAAATAGGTTATCAATGAATTCCTATAAGGAAACCATGTGATCTTCAGTAGAAAAATTTTTCTCCAAACGTTTCAGGTAATTCTAAGGGGGGTCATGAAAAATAGGAGGAAAATTCAAAGGGTCATATATAGAAATGACCCAAGGTTTGAGAGGGGGAGGAGGTGGAGGTTGATTTCCCCCACCTCTTCCTCCACCTAATCTAGTCAAAATATTTTGCAGAATGAGGTTATTTGATTCAAAGGAAAGAGGAGTAAAAGGGACTTTCAAGAAAGGTATAAAGGAAGAACTTCCTTCTTGAGGAAATTCTAGAGGATAATTTTTCATATCTATCAAAGGTATCTGAGGGAGATTTGAAGTAGAGTGTGAATCTAGGGGTAAATCAATCATATATATATATTCATTACATTTATGAATAGCATAAGGATATATCTCTATACAAGGGTTACCTAAGGAAGCAAATATATGAAGTTCTCTAATATTTCTCCAAGTCACGAGATTCTCTGGATCTGAGTATACCCGAATCTGAGCAGGATCACGTTTTTTTCTAGTCTATATTCTAGTACCTACTAGGTTTCCTTATGTGGAGTCACCAAGTGAAATATTAATAGCGAGATTTCTAAGGATTTTTCACCATCAAGAATCAAAACTCACAATGCCATATCCCAGGGGAAAATGAATTTAAATTTCATTCCCTAGTAATGATTCCATTTCAGATGTTTTCCCTCAATATTTTCTAAGTTTCTATTGGAACGATATCAAGGCAACCCAGTGGCTAAAAATCAGGATGAACTATAAAGAAATATGTGTAGTAAAGAAATATTATGAAATTTTTTTTGGGTCTCTCTCTCTCTCTCAAATATCTTGGACCTCAAACAATACTACTCTTAACCCCAGGACAGATATTTTCACTAGTGTTTTAGACAATTAATATTTGAGGGTGAGTGAATCGGTGAACTAGAAAAAAAAAAACATACAAGGAACTATTGATAATGAATCTTGTAGTTTATGGAAAAATAACAATATGATGACAAATCAAGAATTTAGTAGTTTGAACATACATATACAAATATATGAAAACATGCTTAAATATAGTTACACATATTCATACATTGAAATACATGGAGCTACCCTTTGCACATCATTTAAATGCATAAATAAATGACAAAAAATTATCATTTGTTAAGAGGAAATCAGTTCTATGTCATGACTAGACATCATATAGTCACATTGAATATGGTGCACAATTTGTTGCAAAGGGTAAAATCCAAAATGGGAGAGGTGGATTTACAAGAAGATAGACACAAAAAGAAGAAGAGTTATAGAATGAAACATAACACATGGGATGAATCTCTTGAGGCTTGTTGCCTTCACTGTATTTCTTTTCTTGAGGTATTTTGATAAAACAACATTAAGTACAATACACTCTTTAATTCCCAAAAGTCCCAACCCTTCAAAATGAGTGCCTCCTCCTTTTTATCTTTAAGCTATCTTAAAAAATTCTTCTTGAAACCACTTACCGCTTCTTGAATTTGCTTATTGCCTCTTTATCCTTAAAAAAGAACTACTCACTTTGTTTAGAATACAGTTCATCATGGAAAAAAGATTCTTATCAAAAATTCTCTTTGTTTATACTTTTCCATTGGGCCCACCATGTTGTGCCATATTTTTCCAATGGGATAGTCAATATTGTTCATTTTCCTTATCATCTCATACAAATTGGTATACCTTTAGTATGATGGTTGTGGAATTTTTTTTTAAAATTCTATTCAATTGGTGTAGGATTTCAAAATATCCTGCCATCATTTCCATGATGTCCTACCCTAATAAAACCCTTGTTTGTTTATTAAACCAATTGTCATCATTCCTTTTCTACTCTAGAAACTCTGAGTACCTATTGTGTGATAAGAAGTCTCCACTTCTCTCCCACTGATAGTCCAAGGGTGATGAGGTCCTTAAAAATAGTTTTGAAAGATGTCACTTCTCCTATTATTTCATGTAGCGTTCTTTCAACATTTTGTAGTTTCCTTCTCTTAGTGAGGAGTTTCTTAGCATCAATGATAATACTAGTTCTTTCATTAACATCTAGGTATTTGAGATGCTCTTTATTCGTACCATTCAGAAAGTTTATAATCTCGTTGGCCATATTAGGTTTATTTTCTAATTCAAAAACTCCCTAGGCTATGTCTACTTTGGAATATTTTAGCAGCTCCAACTCATATCCCATCAAAGAAAAATGTGCCCAATTATAAACTATCAGAGTGGCTATTTGGTACCAAATCAAATTCCTAGCTACTTTCAGGGATGACCTTCCTGTGAATTTGGAATGAATTTTCTCCAGTTCATTCAGATCTTCATCTTTATCTGAATTTAATTTAGACAACAACACTTCTATTCTCTTGAATTGTTCCTATAGCTTTTCAATCGTACCACTTTTGTTCTTCATTTGAGAAGTTGAAATTCCTAGTTATTTTTCTTTTACACTAATATCATCCATTACCTTAGATAAACCCTCATGTGGATCAAATGCATCAACCTTCTCCTTCCCTTTCCTTGATATTTGAGACAAGTGGCTTTGTTGATTCTTGAGAATATCGTTCTCTCCTCACAACTTTTCAATTCCATTTTGTAGTCACGTGTTGATTTTCTGACATTCTTTAATCTATTAAAACAATTTTTCCTTTTTCTAATATCTATCTCATAGCTATGGGGTTTTCACATGCAGAACTTCCTGGATGTTCAACCTCTTCTTTAGCACCTAATTTTTTGTATCTTTTTGTTTCACCGGTTTCCCATAGCAGAGGGATGTTTAGGATCAATCCCAGGGGCTATGTTGTCTCTTTCAAGATCTTCCACTCTTTATTGACATGTCTTAGTGTCTAGTTTTTCTTTCTTCGACTGTTTATGGAATTTGAGCACAATTTACCTCATCTTCGTCTCACTAGCATAAGATTATAGGAATCCTTTGTAAAACATCTCACTTGTCTACTGATGAAAATCAATTAGATTAAGGGATTGTATTTTACCTATTTTAAGCTTGACTTGGGTTACCTTATAATCTACTAGGGAGAGTGGTTTTGTTACTTTTGATTCCAACAAAGCTAGATTGAAGGTACCCTCTTAGTAATATAATGTTGTCAGTAGCTTTATTTGTGTTGCTTCTCCTCCTCCCACTAGGGGGTACAACTCTTTTTTCATTTATCTGTAATGCATTTTTAGTCTAGGTAGTGAGAAAACACATAGGTGGATTCCCCACTGCTCCACCAATGGTATTTTCTTGCTTAAGAGGTCCCTAACAGTAACAATGAGGTTTAGCATTTAAAAGTGGCATTTTAGGTTCACTCTCCCATTGAGTTATTTGTAACATATTCTTCCCTTTATCCAAAAAATCTAATAGATTGTCTTCTTCTCCTTCTTCTTCATCATCTCCTTTGTTTCATTTATCATCTACATTCAATCCCGATTGAGCCTCTGATAGTGTCCATTTCAATGTTTTAGTAACTTGAACTGAGTTGGCTTGTCACGATAATTCCATTGATCTAGGGACCTCACCTTCCAATATTTTCCTGACTTACTCCCAATATTCTAAATAGGAAGTCCTTTCTAGCACCTCCTTTGGATTATGTTTGTGTGTTGGATTTCTAGAAGCAATCACACCATGGGGATCATATAATCAATTGATTTCCCTTTCAAAGTTGAACTATCTTAATATTTCTTCAGCTTTATAAAAAGATAGTCCTTGTTGTACTAGGAAAGGGCCAATCTCCTATGGTACAAATAAAGTGATTGAATTTTCCTGCTGAGAAAAAATGAAGTGGTCAATTGTCATTCTCTATTTGACATATTCCAAATCCAGTATCCCGGGTGTTAATAAAGAGGGAAGATTAAAAGTATATTGTTCGCTATATACCCTGATGATGGTATAGTCCTATGCCAAATACCAATATCCTATTCTAGTGTCTTTGCTCAATTGCAAAAGACACCTCAATTCTAGAAAAGTTCTAGGGGCAGGAAAACCATGTATAAGAGTATATATGGACTTCAAGAAATGTTCACATAGTGGCTAAAACCTTTATTTTGTTCCTATCTTTTCCTTTGGGCCACTTACTTATTAGAGTAAGTTTCCCTTATTCATCATTAATTTTCATTCCCCATCCCTCAAAGTAAGTGTGATTTTGGGAGAGGATAAGGTATACTATATAGAACTAATATTTGAAATATCAGGTGCTAGGGAATTTCTCCAATTGAGCGTGCATGGATTCCTCCAAGAGATTACAATAATCAAATTTGGGGAGAACCATGGATGTTGTTGATAAAAAAAGAGCGAATAATGAAAGCATAGCATCGTCCATTACCATATCGTGGTCACATCCCAATACTTGGAAAATGATGGCTAGGGAATGTCAGGTGGTTTCAGGAAAAATGTCGGCTTGGAATGGAGTTGAGGAAGTTCACAATGGGGAAAATGGGGATAAAAGTCTTCTAAGCAGGTTTTCTTTATCAACATGGGGTATCTCCTAGTACAAAATTTCTATTATGTGTTCTTCAAGGGTTTCCAAGGCTCCTTCAAGGAAGAAAACCATTTTGGATGGGGATTCTTTAGACAAATGACATACGATGTGTTGGTTGTCAGAAGACATTACTTTGCATTTGGGATCTAGGTAGTTTGTAGTGCACCAATGGAGAATTTTGTACATATTGAATTCTTATGGGACACTAGAGCAAGCCATGTTTAATTCCCATAAGTGAATATGATCTCAACCATTTTCAGAATTTGTCTATGCAATACTAATGATTTATCCTAGGTTGGGGAAGGACAAAATCGGGTCGAAAATCTCACTATCTTGGTATTTTAAGGGCTCATAAGTGTCTGAGGATTTCTTGGAGGATCGTGAATTGATACAGTTTGAAACATAAGCCATTTTGGTGGTTTAAAAGGTAAATTCAAGAGTGAAATGAAAGGGGTGTAAAGGTTCTTGGGTTACCTTCAACCAGTTTGTAGGAGGTCTCAAAGAATATTTCTTGTAATCCTTCCTCATTTGAAAACTCGATTGTATGCTTTGGCACCTCAAAAATAATAATACTCTTTGGGCCTAGTGAGGCCCTTTACCTTTATTTATCCTTTAAAGTTCCACGTGCCAACCTTTCATTCGATGGAGATCTTTAAATGAGTGAGAGAAAGAATTTTTGAGTGACAAAAACATGGTGCCATGGACATGTGGCAGATTCATATTGGTCCATGTTGGTGCTTATGTGGTAAGGGGGAAGTTATGTGTCACTGGGTACAATGTGTTGTTTCATGTCTTTGGTGGGTTCCCTTTGTCTAGGTGGAAGTTGTGGATTTCCCTTAATGAGTGCTTGATTGTCATGCCACCTTGTCACTCATCTATCTGAGTGTCTATAGTGGAGTGTTGAGTCTAATCTACATTTTTTTGAGTTGGAAGATAGGTTTACTCTTTGTATTAGAGGTGATGGGTGCTTCGTGAAACTACAATACCACTATCACAACTGACTGATGGTGGTTTCAACTTAAATTCTCTTGTTAGGTGACATCATACATCATGTGACGCATGTCCCCTCAAACCACTATCATTGTGCTCATGCTCATTATATCTCTTTCATGTTCATGATGCAACATTGATCATAATCCATTGATCTTCCTCACTTGTATTCGATTGATGATTTAGCCTCACACATTTTTTAGAACTCAGTCTTGGTGTGTGGTCCCATGGTAGACTCCTCAAAGAGTGAATTTAAATGACCTCCATTTCTTAATAGGCCCTGTTACACATTATTTTCGTCATCCCTATGATCGTTAATGATGTAAACCTATCTATTGCCTTTAGAGGGGTCACAGTGGCCTGAGTTCCTGAGGAGAGAAGGAAGAACAACTTTTCCTGAGAAAAAAAGTTGCATTTTCCTATGTAAAAACCTTATAAAAAGAAATTCCCGTAGGTTGCTATATAGGCAGGGTGTGGAAATAACAAATTCCCGCAGGTTGCTATATAGCCAGGGTGCAAACTTTCCACAGGTTGCTATATAATTAGGGTGCAGACATTCCAGCACGTGGGAAAAACGTACGGTTTCTCGATTTTTCTAGAAGGAGAAGCTTCTTGGGTGAGGTGGCATCCGAACGGTTTGGATCTTACTCGCTTTCATGATCTAGTGGGATCATCCTAACCTCCTCACCTTATCCTCTTCAACTTATAAAAGGAGAGGAGCTCTCATGGAGAAGGGGTTCATGGTTCTTGGTTGTGGTTCTTTGGCTTGGAATTATT
>JZKD02S0463353.1:14847-25157 GCA_000966675.3 Picea glauca | reverse complement strand
TTAATTCAATAGTTAGATCTAGGGAAAGCGGTATATTCTGTCATGTTTTGTTCTAGATCCAGGTGGATCTAGGGAGATCGGTTTGTGTCCACACTTACGGATTTATCCATAAACAGGCCCCGTTTTGTATCCCTATAAGAAACTAAGCTCCTAGATCATTCCTTTAGTGGTTAGAGCATGACATTTCCTCTCGTTCCTTCATTTTTTACTCAAAATAACTCGGTCCTTTATGTTCAAAAGCTATATATCATTGCCCATTTTTTATGGCTTGTAAAATATTGGCCTTATAGCCTCGATAGGATTCCCATTGACAACAAGATGAAATCTTGTACTAATAGATGCAATCATCCTAAAGCCTCTTCCAATCTAGGATTTTTTCCCAAGTGCAAACTCCTTTGAAAAATGGTTTCCATGACTTGGTAAGAACCTTTAATGCCACATTTACAATATCTACATCATCCAATTTCTCCCCAATAGGTGCAATTTGATCATGTACCTAACTGATCCTCATGAACTAGCTAGTAACATTGTCATATCTAGACATCTGAATAGATTTAAGTTTATTCCTTAAGACCATCCTCCTATTCATGTTATCGCTCTAGAATAACCCTACCAAGGAATCAAACATCTCATTGGTAGTAGTATTCTTGGACAAGTGAGGAATCAAATAATCCTTCTCTGCATCCAAGATTTCTCCTTTGGATTTGGTCTCCTTCTTATGGTGAACTGTCAAATCTTGTGGATCTATCGGTGGAGGAATTACTTTGTCAACTATCTCCCAATAGTCATTTTACTTCAAAAGAAAAGTAACTCTTTATTTGTAATATTAGAATTTTGATGCTCCATCCAATCTATCTTCAATTCTAAGACTTGTTGTTTCCATCCCTTAGATCTCATGATCTTCCCTAGAAATAACCTACTACTAAAATTTCCCCTGTACTGACTTGAAAAAAAATGTACACACATGTACCTACTGAAACCCATGTATGTACGCAAATTTATTTACTGAAACCTACATATGTACAAACTTGTTCCTACTGCAACCCATGTATATCGTTGTACTACTAACAAAAACAATTTTTACCTCTGTACGATTATTTCCTAGAAATCTGGCACTTGATTTATGACTATTAGTTATAGAACTATTGTGATCTCGTTGCAAGTATGACATATATACTACTAAGTGTTGTGGATATGAAATATGGCTTACTCTTAGAATGATATCTTTGATACCATGTTAAATTTCTAATCTAGACACCTAGGTAAATTGTTTTCTAGCGATTTCCTTGCTATAAATCAGATTAGAAGCTCATGAAAAAAAATACACTTGCTGGAATAATTAACTTAAACAAATAGTGGAAGCAATACTGGAAACCAATTCTCATACACAATACACAAAGATATAATTTCCATCAACTAAGCTTCTCATTCATATAACTTCAAATATTACAAGGGCTCCCAAACCTGGGAAAATCACCCACAGATAAATACCAAAAACTCTAGACAACACCTGCAAATCCTAGCAACTCCTGCACCACTGTATGACCCTAAAATTTCATTATTTTTGAGGTGTACACAGTTTTCCTTAAGAAAACTCATGTATATGCACCTATGTCCAATGAAACCTGCATGCATGCACACCCAGAAAGTAAGGAAAACTTTGTACGTCGTGACCCTGCTGTTGCAGATCTAATCTTCTAGAAATCCTTCCTTCTACCCCTATTCTCTCTTCTCCCTGACCTGTATTGATCTCTAGATTAAATTCCTTCTCCACCTATTTGAAATCTCCTTGAATCGTAGTCCTTTGTGATCCAAACCTTGAAAAAAAGTCCTTATTTTCTCTCTCTTCTGTATCAACACAATGTCTCTCACAAGTGTCTTCCTCCTTCACCCTAGCCTTGCTTTTATAATATTGAGTTATGACCTAACCCTAATATCCAAAGTGATCCATAGTTGAGATTAAATCCATGGATGATTTTAAGGATGGAAATTTATATTAAAATGTAGAAACATGGGATAATCTTACTAGTCCTTAATATGCAAAATGTAAAATGTTTGGTGATAGTTTTGTAAACATGTTAAAATTTCTAAGGATTTTATATAGTTTCTTTAAAATTATGTCATTTTTTAAGGTAAAATAATTTTATTCTATGGAATTTGGACGAATGTTTTTTAGAAAAAAATGAAATTGCAGAATCTTTTTTTGGGAAACAACATGGAAAATTAACCTAATGGATAAATTTATCCCCTAAAATCATCTATGATTAAATCTCATCCCACTTGATATCAATATCTAAGATTTGATTCAATAATGATAATAACTTTAGCATTTCATTACATAAAACTCAACTAATTAATAAAATCACTTTAATAATTTTTTTAATTAAAGTAAATTACTAAGGTTAAAGGCTTTGGACAACTTCCACACATCCAGACACTTAGACCTATGCGGAAGTACCTATTTGATGCGACAAACATCAACAACGGGATCAAGGATTGGAGTGCCATAGGTAAGTTGATTCCTTCGACTTTCATGTAAGTTAATAACCACATACTCCTTGTAAGTTATGAAGTATTGAATCATGCATCTCTATTTTTATTAGATCTAGGTTGCAAGGTGTGGTGTTTATCTATGTATTTAGATTTATAAGAATTTGGGTCATAACATATGGTATCAGAGACATGTTCTAACCATCAAGGCCTATGGGTCTTCCCAATTAAGTTAGATAAATAGAGATATGGAATAAATTTAATCCCTTGTCACCATGCCCTTGAAGTGGGGAAGTATAATTTTTAAATAGTCATCCATGAGAATAGTGATACTCTCTTAAACCAACAAAATTGCATATCTACATTCATTATTTTGAAACAATTATTGTGAAATAGTTGCAATATGAGCATTATTGTCTTGGTTTATAAATTCAGTAGAGTCACACAACTCGTCTCACCTCACCAAGTAACTCATACACAAATTCATCACACCAAGACTTTTTGTCACAACAATATCCACAACCTCCCATAGTGCACCTCATACATGCTCACAACCATAGAAATGTTGCCCCTTCATTTCCACAGACTTTCATCAAGATAACACATATTTTGGTTCTACCTCACACATGCCTCAAATAGACCTGCATTTCTAAACTTCCCCAAAACCTCCTAGAGCATCCCACTCTTTCCTACTTGTCTTCCTTCTTGGAAACTCTACCTCAATTCATTTCCTCAGACTTGCCTTATTCTTTTTTTCCAAATCTCTTACCACTATTCTATGCCTTCCTTTGGTTGTGTGCCCTTTCTCTTATAATAACTCTAAGGGATACTTGTGAGAAATGTCATGTATTTTGGGTGTGTTGTTCCCTTTCATGAACCCACACTCAAACGACTCATCATTCCCCTCCATGGAGTTGGTGCACCCATCCAAACCTACACACCCATAATCTATCATGTCCCTTGGACCGGTCTGCCCCATCCTTAGGTGTATGCCCCTTTCCTTGTGCATTCTCTCATGACAATCTTCATGAATCCTCGTGGATGTGTTGATGGGGTCATCCAACCTCTCAAGTGCACCCATGTTTTCAAGGGAAGATGGATCCACTCCTTGGACATGATCCCAATTTGTCTTGCCCTTTCCCACCAAAAGCAAGGGTTTGATTGGATTGTAGTTAACCAGAAAAACTAAACCATGAGACATGGAAAGCATCGATAGTCCCTTTAATGGTTGCTTGGGAGGAAGAAAAATTCAAGAAGTCGATGAACACAGAAAGAAGTTGCCTTAGATTTCTTTCTAGAATTCCCACCTACACGTATGTAGTAAGACTCAAAATCCATCACATGATGGGAGGAATTCATAATAAGAGTCATGTTGATATTTGTCATATCGCTAGATCAACCTTTCCCATGGTGACAAAATAGGGTAAATAAATCTCCAACAACATCTCACAAACTTGACAACGGAGCTAAGAACCTAGCTCTAAAAGAGTAAAAGAAAGAACCCAAGAAACCGTGCTCGAGTGATTGGAACTTGAAACCCCATAATCTCCTTGAGAAAGAAAAATAAAGAGGGTTTTAGTGAGGAGGAACTAGTCGAAAAATAGGCGCATTCAATTCGTCCTTCAACGATATTTCTTCAAGTGGTTGTGTCATTCCTTTTGGTTGAGGTGTATATATTTTCATAATGCTTCAGATTTCTTTTGGTGGAGATTTTTTTGCAGCGCCGAGGAGAGTCCAAAGGGACAAAATGGTCATAATAGTGCTCAAAATTTTAACAACCTGGAAACAACCCATGGGACGGGCCAAGCCTTAGGCTAAACTCACTCGAGGATCCTCATCCTTAGGCCTATGTACTTTCTATGGCTGGAGAGAGGGACTTCTCTCTTTCAACAAAAAATCATGATGGCCCTTGGTTTCAAAATATGCCACTCTTGAGCTGCAAGAATGCCCGCCTTTAAAAAAAAAATGCCATGCTCTTGAGTTGAGCAAAAAAAAACAATAGGACATATATATGCCTACTCATAAAACAAGGAGGGAAGGAAAAAACTTCTTTTATACCATGTGGAGATCCAAGGATCAACCCGGTCATGAATGATCCACATATTAACAGAGAATAATCTATTAATCTGTATTAATCGAATGATTTGAATATATGAAAGAGTCTTCATTTATAAGAATGAAGAGACCCAACAAATAGCTAAGAATAATTATTTTAGTTGAGAGCCTACTTAAACTTACAACTCACATAAAAAAATATGTGTTAAAAAACACCAATACCAACAAAGATACTACTCAAATTTATACACGACTTCATAAAAATATCATAGTCACATATCAATTCTTCCTAATTTTTTTTGGATGAAATGAGAGCCATGTGGCCCAAAAATTAACAAAGAAGCATGTACTATAACATGCAATAAATACATGGAAATTTGATGTTGATGTCACATTTTTTTCAAAGTTGGTGATTAAAGTTAGCTATGAATGTAGGTGTGTTAAATGACCACGTAATTATGTAATTTCATATGAATGCATTGGTATTTGACAATGTACAGTGATTGTAATATGTATCATTATTGTTGAGTTGAAATTTATGAGTAATTTTTCAGTGTAAATCACATTCACATTTATTCTATTCCATTAATTTTAAGAGTAACAATGGTTGTGAGAAACCTATTGAAGAAAATTAAAGAATCTAATTATTTTTCACTATTCAATCACGGATAAGGCGATCAACTTCTTTAGAAACTTATGATTACCTTCACTGAGCATTGTTCTCGAGTGGGGAAAAGCACTATTAGTATATCCATGGAAACCAAAATTTACCACAAATACTCGGATTCAAATAATTTTGAGACTTTCCCACAAATGCCTTCCTTCGTTTACAACCAATTATAAAATATTATATATACATATACCATGTACACAAAGAAATCTAAACTCGAATGCATTCGATTTTAGACTATATATATAAAGAAGTCTAAAATCGAATGCATTTCAATGAGTAAATAAATTCACTTTGAATACACTCTTCCCATGTCTGAATACCATGTGATGTACATACTAATGTGAAAAGACACCAATAATGTTAAATAGAACCTCCAAATTTCATAAATGCAAAAAAAAAATGAAACAATTGTTCTTCACTTTGTTTTACATGTAAATGCTTCAACACTCTTTTTTTTTTTTTTTTAATGAAGAAAATATGTGTGTACATGATATTTTTATGAAGAAAATGTGCATGCACATGCCACTGTTTTAAATTAAAGGTATGTAAATACTAGGTATAAAGAAAACAAAAAGTCTAAAACAATTTTTGAAAACACTTCTACAAAGAAGCAAAGAATAAATAACAATGACTATTAGGTAAGCCAAAAGAAAACAAGTAATGAAACCTTGATGAGAATAACACAAGGAGTTCTCCCTGGTGAAGTCGCTAGTTCTATTGCAAATAAAAACATCATAATAGCTAAGGTTAAACTATCACATAGTGATGTGAAGTAACAAACTTATTTTCCCAAATGCAAACCCTAACTACTTGAAATAACTAACTATTGGTTCAGAGAATCCAGTACCTTGTTTTGGTGGTTTCCTTGAGATGTATCTTATGAGTTGATCCCACAAGTACACAAATTACTAGGCCTACTAAACAACTAATTAGAGAAACCTAATGCATGCATCCAAATGAAAATTGAAGTCAATAATCAAAGAAAAGCAATCCCATTAGGAGGGGAAGAGAGATCTTCATTTTATTAATAATAACAACAGATTGCAATTATACTCAATATTCCATTGTTGGCACCTTTTGTAATCATCATTTGGATTCCTATGATCCTGGGCCACTTATTACAACTTCTGAACTCCAACTCCTTGCCAAGAAAAGGATTGAGGAAACTATGAAGTTTAAACCTCAAATCCAATATGAAGAAACCATAACTCAAAAAATAGGGCCTTTGGGAACACGAAGGTCATAAAAAATCAAATTCATGATCACCTCTAAGTGATCTAGCATAACACTGCCAATATGGTAGTGTTGCCAGTTGCCCCATTCTCCAACATTAGGCCTCCTTTTATAGTTTTATGTATTGGTTGAAGTAGTTGGTACCGAGGTCTATGAAGGTACAGGTGTTAGAATCCAATAAGCTTCGCTTAGGAGAACATAATTTTAGAGCATTTACTAATATTTTTTCCCCACTTTTAAAGGTACACACTTCTTTTGTGAAGGAAAGGAGCATGCACACACACGTTTTGTGAGGGAAAAATGCATGTACATAGAAAAAAATGATTTTAAGCATGCTTTAGGATGAAAAATCAATGAAAGAGATCAGTAAGATGGTCATATGGGCCATTAAATACATGATGGTGTCAAATAATGCTATAACGAAGTCGAAAGTGATCAAATCACTTCGAATTTTTTGATTTGCAAACTTTTTAAAAGCGAAAAAAATTAAGGAAAGGTTTACAACTCGAGGTATTTGAACCCTCATGCAATGAATGGGATCAACTAATTTTGAGTTTCAAACCTTTTTTAAAGTGAATAAACTTAAATAAAGGTTTGAACCTTGAGTTATTTGATCTCTCTCACTACATAATAGATTCAGAGTTAAGATGGATGTAAGCTAGTTATTCCAATTTATAGAATAATATATTTAGAGTGAGATTTTAGTCGGAAGTTAATATCCCAAAAGAAATGCTTCAAATTATATAGGTGTTATAATGACATTGATTTAAATAGTATATAGCCTAGATCAATTTGATGCATGTGGGATAAATTGGACCGATTTTATAAAATGCCATAAGCATGTAAAATACTAGGACTTCCCGAGCAGTCACCCATCCCAATACTACTCTAGCCTAAGTGAGCTTAACTACAGAGTTCTAATGGGATCTGGTGCATTAACGATATGTTGTAGGCATGTACATAAAACCACTAGGAAATCATTACATGATTTCTGTAATTAACAAATGAAGATGACATTACATTCCATTCCCCATCAAAAGGTTGAATATCATGGTTTATCAAGGCCACATGCTCAAAATGGTGATTCAGTGAAAAAGGTGGATGGCCACTGAGATCCATTTGGATCATTCCTCCCCCCTTAGTAAGCAATGGTCCCCATTGTATCAAGTTTTCTTGGGAGACAGGGAGACTTCCACTAAATCTGAAGCTTGGTGTGTTGCTTGCCTTGCTAAAGAAGTTGTCTTGCTTAACTTGTTGAGGGTTGTCATGAATGTGTTGTTGGAAGGGTTGGATCCATTCAACCAATATAGCTGCATGATCTACTTGAGTGTGAGAGGACTCTATCGGTGAGGATGCAACTTGAAGAGTATGAAGGGTTCTATTATAAAATTGCTTGATTGGGTAGTGTGGAGGCACCCCTGTAGGTGCAACAAGAACATCTTGGTACTCTTCTACAATCTTGTCGATTTTATTTTGCTGTATAGAAAGGTGTTGGGTTAAGGCTGTAGTGGTTGCAATGTCCTTTTGTTCACCTTCTAATCGTATTGTGAAGAGGCTAAACTTTTCAGTATGAGAGATTACTTTGTGGCATTGTTTTGGTTGGAAAATAGTCGGAACTACCTCTGGTATCCAGTATAGATGACCCTCCAGAGTAACAATGACGTTGTGGGGTCAAGACTCATAAACAACATGGCGCCTCCACATATATGGCTGGCCTAATAGAACATCGCAAAATTTCAGTGGGGAAGCATCACACAATACCTCATCCTTGAAGGGCTTGATGTCGTAGGACATGCGACACTGTTGGCTGACACAAATATCTTGACCTTGACGAAGCCACACGATGTTGTATGGCCGCGGGTGTGGTGTTGTTCACAAATTCAACTGCCTGACAGCCTCTGCTGAGATGATGTTATTTTGTCTTCCACTATCAACAATAAAATGTAGTGGGGTCCCCTTCACCCACATATGTGAATGGAAGGGTCTCTCTCCCTCCTCAGAATCCTCTTCTGGTTGGATTGTTGCAGTTGCGATAGTAACAATGGGTTCTACATCAATGATCTATCTCTTTTTATTATTTTATGAATCAGGGTCCAATTCGGGATTCATCTTTTTGTCTTTGAGCTCGACCACCAATGACTGTATTGAGCGACATCTAGCAGTGTTGTTCCAAGGGTTGTTGTGGAACTCACACCACTTTCTCATGTCTTTCTTGGACTTCTCATTACCCTTCTTTTCCTATATTTGGGACTGGCTCTCTTGAGTTTGGCCTTCCTTTCTTTGTCCATGCTTCTCCCACTTTGTTGCTTGCATTTTTTCTCAATTTTGACTGCATATCGATAAGCATCTCCCAGTCAGGATATGTCCAAGAAATCCATCTCTGTTTGGATGTACCTGTGTAGACTACTGCATTACTTCAAAATCAGGTGTCGCTCGGAGTCTTTGATACCCAAATTTGAGCGCAAGGTATGAAATATGTTGGTGTACTCCAACACTGTCTGGTCTTTTTTTTACGTAGAATTGTCCATCCCATGTATTGATCATCATAGTTTCCGACAGGGTAGAACTCCTCCTTTAGGGAATATACAAAGGCATCCCAAGTGGGTTCTCTCCCAAATAGTGTATATTCATTTGCGGTGTACCTCTCCCAGTAACCTTCTCACCAAGATCTGATATGGGGAAAGGATTTAAGGAGCATGGAGGTGATATTTTCATTGTCGGAAATATTTTGGATAGAGTAATGACCTTCTAGCAGATTCAACCATTTTTCTTGAGCATCTGCATATATCTGGCCTTCAAATAAGGGGATATTAAAATTGACTTGTACCTTGAAGGGCGTCACACTTGTGAAATGGTTTCTTGTCGAAGATGCCTCACTTTCTTCCATTGGTAGTCTTCGAAGGATCTGAGCAAAGTTATACATCATCTCATTCCTTTGTCGCATGAGGGTTTCCTCGAGCAATGTCTTGAAAGGATCTCCCACTCTGTCATATCTCTTTTCTTCTTCCATGGGAGGTCGCTTGGGCTAGCAAGAGTGGTTTTCCTCAAGCGAAACTAGCTAGAGACCCAAATATCTATACCGTGACCTCGTCGGGGACCTACTCTAAGAAATGACAAGGAGAATACTGCTCTGATACCACTGATCCAGATTATTTTGAGAACGACATGAAGGAAGAAATATAACCGAGATATAACAATGAAATACACAAAAATATAGAAGAGGACACATAAATACAATGAAAACCAACTTCTATTACTGAATAAGATAGAAAACAATGTAGAACACAAACTGGAAAAATGGGGTAGATTATCTCTAAAAAGAAAGAGACACTTCATTCAGAAGAAGCTTTACATCACACTCCATTGCATGCTTAAAGGGGCTCCTTCACATCAATTATATATGAGAGAGTGAGAGGAGAAAAATTCCCATGATGCACGTGTGTTATAACCCTAAAATGCACCACACAGGTTTACCTGGCATCAGGCCAACTCATGCCTCTTCCTAGCCAAGGCCATGCTGAACAAATCCTCAAAAAACCACTTAAATCAAGGAACCCTCGCCCTAACCTCTCACTGGGCACGGTTGACCGCTTGCTGACCTTCTACTGCATGCGGGTGACCGCGGGCTAACCCACTACAACCCGCGGTTACCTAACAAAGCAAAAAATCAGGAAAGTTTCCGCCGGGACGAAGAGCTTTTTGTCAGTTAACTGGAACTCCCAGCCATGCATGGCCGAGAGTTCACCTAAAACCCTAGCTCCTTCTAGCCTATAAAAGGAGGGTTAGGGGTACTATTCAAAGGAGGAAAATCATAGCAAAGAAACTCTGCCAAAATTGCCAAGTCCATTATTGTCCCAAC
>JZKD02S0463320.1:0-17371 GCA_000966675.3 Picea glauca | reverse complement strand
AAGCATAATATATAATCACATAAGCATACCTGTAACAAGTAGCTGATATGTTGTACTAACATGTAACTCTTCCACAACCTTTAGCAGCCTGATACCAACATTTCCCCCAAATTTACCTTAGTCTCATGGGACTAAGACTCCCTATCAGACAGGGCCTCACTTGATGTTACTTAGGTAACCCGCGGGGGTGCCTCGCGTGACACCCTCAATATGACCTGCAAGGGCCTCCTAAATTAGAGTTACAGAAAAACCCTAACACTCTGTAGCTCCAAAAATTTCACTCTTTCCTCGCACTTTCCCCGTTGCCTCAGACTTGCCATCAGATTCACCAATAGACCAAAATAATAGACCATAACATTCTCACAAGATAGATATTCAATGTAATTGTGTGTGTCAAATGAATGTCTCATGATGTGTATTTATACTTTTGCTAGGTAACCTTTTTCCTTAATATCAAGACTTCTTGAATTTCTTGTTACAACCACTTTACCCATTTATTAATTGAATTGTAATTGCTTAGGGGATTTTTGACCATTCTTTGGGGCTTGCAACTTCATAGGGCCATATCTCCCTAATTGTGAGGAACCACGTGACGCACCACCTATCACCTGAAATGACACAACATAGACTATCCATCTATGAGTTTCTTACCTAAATTTACACTATCCTTCATGTCCATATTCCTTAACCAACTCCGGGTACCATAACCACACCTTTGGGGCTTCATGTATAATTCATCAAATGCACCCGTCACATATGCTAACATCAACCACTCGATCAATGACAACTAACTCACCATCAATCTCAACCATATCTCTAGGGATTCTAGACTTCTCCAAGGGTTGACATCAATCTCCAAGGGTTGACATCAATGACAACCTATTGTCCAAACCAACTATCCAACATAGCACACGTATGGGGTGCATCACAAGAGTTGTAAAACTTATTGTGATAGAGATTCTTGGTGGGGAAAATATGTTTATGAGTCTCTTGGTGAGGTGAGACGAGTTGTGTGACTCTGACCAAGTTGTAAACCAAGTGAGTAGTGCTCATATTGTAACTATTTCACAATAATAAGACTTATCCAGGTGTTAGGCACGTCTTGTGCCTCCTACACTATATATGTGTGTGTCTCTTGTTTGTTTTGCAAGTGTTCTCTTTGTTTTGCATGTTCATGGATTTATGATTAAATGAATAAGTGTTAAGATAGGTAACAATTTGTCTAAGGATACAAGTGATTTTCACAGAGTAGGAGTGTGACTCACTCGTAGCCTAGAATGGAGTATGGGTATGCTTTAGGTGAAGATGCATAGTCTGGATCAAGTATCCTTGGTGTTTCCAAGTATCCAAGTGAGAATCGTCGCAGTGTTGCATTCCCTTGTGAGGTGTACAATCACAATATTTGGGCAAGTGTCCTATGTTTTTGTGATGGTAGGTCTAACAAATAATATTAGATCCATGGCCATATATATGAGATCCTGAGAGGGCCTAATGGTTAAGAACATGTGTTTCCTCCTAAGAAGTCACAATTCCAAATCCAGAGGGGGGTAGGGTATGTATACCTCCGTAGACTTTACCAATCAAAATCGTTGGGTGGAGGAGGTATCATACACCAATTTGGTGTCTGGCTTGTCTGTGACCTTAAAAATATATTATATTATATTATATATAAACACAATTGAGAAGACAAAAGTCTCTCTAGGAAAAAAAACAAACGAATTGTTTTCCTAGAAAACCACTTGTACGAATTGTAAAAGAGTAACGATTGCAAACATGAGACTAGAAATGTGCTTGGTTAGGATGTAATTAAGAAAATAAAATATTACTCATTGACTTTGATAATATATATAAAAAACTTTGAATTGTTATATATGGATATAACAATATAGTTAGATGGAAAATGTATGCAATATTATCAACAAGATCTAAAATAAGCCAAGAAACCATATATAAAAATATTTTATTGTGAGTATAGTTGTAACAAAGGAAAAACTTCATAAACCAACCTCATAAGACATAGAGCTTGTGAGCTTTCTTAAGAACTCCCCCTCTTCTCTTAGGGAATGTGACTTGCCTTTTTGTCATGTTCTCAATCATTTTTATTTCAATCTCCCCTCTCCCATTGATCATGCTATTCTCCTTCCCTTCCCTTGAAGCACATAAACAACAAACACACCTTTCTGTGCCTATTAAACTCCCTTAACCCTCACCCAATGCCAAAATGCGCACTATACAATGACTATATACGACAAGAGATCATTAGCGAACACAAGAATTTTAATTTTATTTATCACGAATATTTAGTGTAATGGTACGACTGGTAAAAAATTTCTATTTTGGACACGCCCAAGAAAAAGTTGAAATTTCTTGAAGTAGATTCAATTTGGGACAAAACAATTGTAATTAGGTATGCCACACTGTATGCATTGGAGGTCAAATGCAGATCTCCACTTGTCGAAGATATAATGTATGGACCACCAGCTTATAATAGTGGCCTCAAGTTTACATTTTAGTTCAATGTGTCCCAAGAATTGTTGTTAACTATGATTAGGATATACTAAATGTTGTTGGAATTTGGTGACAACGAATTCCTATAAGGATGGATTTTGATCCTATTATTCTGCGTTGGTTGCAAATAAATAAACCAAGTTAGAATATGGATAGGGGTGCATTTAATAATCAGTTTCTTGTGTAAATGTATATAAATTTATGTATTTCCGTAGAGGAAAATGGGAGGATATGAGAGAGCTTGCAAGTCTACTATAAATCTCCATGATCTAAATAATAAGACAACCGATACCTTTGCTTGGTGGACATAGCCCAACATTTTGGGTGAACCACGTGAAATCTCTGTGTTTCTAATCTACGTGATTGTTGATTGTCATATGTGAATTGTGTTTTTCGCATTTGCAATTATAACAAGTGGTATATGAGATAAGGTGAATTGAGTAGGTGCCGCAGGTGGGAATTGAGTAGCAAGTCATCAACACTCCCTAGGCAGTGTTAGAGGCGCCCCGACGCTCTCACACTTGTGAAATTCCAATTTTCGTAAAATCCACGCACCTGGTTTTTTCACCACAATGCATCGACGCTCCCCCATCCATAGTGAAGGAGCGTTGATATCAAACTAGCACTCCCTTTCAATACTCCTAGGAGCGCCAATATTCCTTCAAAGAAACATTCACATGGTTTGAAAAATTAAAGGTGTGAAGTTTTATAATATTTGGTATTAAATATTGTAGGCATAAAACAAAAGGGTGGAGGAACTAAAGGTCTTTTCAAAAATGAATTTTCTTTTTTAAAGCGTTAACAATTCAAGTCGGTGGATACTTAAAAAGGTGAATTTTATTTTTTTAATAAAAGGTGAGGTTAGTAAAAGGTTTTTTATTAAACCTTTTTGGGTTTATACCATTATTCCTTCACATATTAAAGGGATTTGGTTTTATAAGCAGTGGTTTTGGAATTGTTTCTTTTGCTAATGTCGAAAACTCAAAGTGCTAAGTTCGAAATCGAGAAGTTCAATGGAAAAAACAATTTTGAGATCTAGAAGGTGAAGATACACGATCTGCTCGTGCAACAAGGCGTGGTGAAGGCGCTTTTGGGAAAAAAAAAGAAACCCGCGACCATAACAAATAAAGACTGGGATGGGATTGATGCAAAAGCACTGGGTTCCATACGCCTGTGTTTGGTCGATGATGTTCTATTCAACATTGTTGTAGAGAAGGCAACAATTGGTTTGTGGATGAAGTTGGAAAGCCTGTATATGAAGAAATCCTTGATGAAAAAGATCTTCCTGAAAAGGAAATTGTAAAATTTGTGCATGAAGGAAGGTATGAAAATAGCTGATCATTTAAATACTTTTAATACTCTCTTAGTTCAGTTGACTAGCATGGGAGTAACATTCGAATATGAAGATAAGGCAATCACATTATTGTGTTCTTTGCTCGCATCATGGGATCACTTTGTTACCTCTATTAGTTTCAACACAACATAAAGTATTGAGTTTGATGTTATTGTTGGAGCAATACTGTCTGAGGAAAAAAGGAAGAAAACCAATTCATAAACCTCTACATCTGAGGCGATGATGGTCATACCTAAAGAAAGAGGACAGGGTTAGAGGGATTTCTCTCAGTTAAAGTCAAAGGGAAAAAAGAGCAAGCTTAAGTGCTAGTTTTGTGGAAAATCAGGTCACCTGAAGAAGGACTGTTGGAAGTGACAATAAGCCTCCAAAGACAACCCTCCAAAATAAATGAAGGAAGCGAACGCAACTGAAAAAGGTTCAACAATAGGGTAAGGTATGACTGATGAAGTTTTATCAATTAGTATTGGTTCACATCATGATCAACAATGGTTATTAGATTCCAGTGCTTCAGATCACATGTGTCTTCGTAGACACTGGTTTGTTACTTAACAATCTATAGATGATGGAATAGTTTACATGGGAAATGATATCTCGTGTAATGTTGTGGGTATTGGTAGCATTCAAATTAATATGTTTGATGGAACTGTTAAAATAATAACTGATGTGAGACATGTACCTGATCTTAGGAAGAACCTAATTTCTTTGGGATTCTTAGACACTGGAGGATATAAGAGTAGTGTTCAAGGTGGAGTTATGAAGGTCTACAAAGGAATCCTACTGGTTATGAAAGTGAAGAAGGTTGGTAACATGTTTTTGTTAGAAGGAACAACTGAGTTAGATCCTGCGACAACAGTATTTGAGAACGATAGTGATTCTGTTTGTATATGGCATCAACGATTGGGCCATATGAGCGAACAAGGATTAAAGGTATTAACTGATCGCAAGTTTCTTCCTAGTCTAAAGTCTTTAAAGTTCGATTTCTGCAAGCACTGTATTTATGGAAAAAATAATAGGCAAAAATTTAAAACCGGAAGACACACTAGTGAAGGAATCCTTGATTATATCCATTCTGATGTTTGGGGGCCATCCCCTACTATTTCATATGGAGGATCATCATACTTTGTTACTTTTATAGATGATTTCTCTAGGAAGGTGTGGATCTATATGTTGAAAAGAAGCGTTGATTTGTTTACTTTTTTAAAGCAGTTTAGAGATTTAGTGGAAAAGAGCACTCGTAGGTCCATTAAACGTTTAAGAACTAATAATGGTGGTGAATTTACGTCAATGGAATTTGAGAACTATTGCAAGGAGTTTGAGATTGATAGGCATAAAATCACTACCTATACTCCTCAATAGAATGGAGTTGTTGAACACATGAACAAGACTCTTCTAGAGAGAGAAAGGAGTATGCTTAGTAACACCAACTTGCAGCAGGAACTATGGGAAAAAGAAGTAACTAAAACTTGTTATCTGGTGAATTAATCACCATCAACAACAATAGAGTGAAAATTTCCAGAAGAGGTATGGATAAGTCATCCTTGTAATTATTCTAATATTAAAGTTTTTGGTTGTGAAGCCTATGCTCTAATTCCGAAACATCTACATTCTAAATTAGATCCAAAATAAAAAGGCTTATCTTTTGATGGATATGGTGATGGTATTAAGGGGTACAGGTTGTGGGATCCTATTGCCCACAAGATCACCATTAACATAGATGTAATATTTGATGAATCATCTCTCATTAAATCAGATGTAGATGTTCAAATGAAANGATTTCTGCAAACACTGTATTTATGGAAAAAATAATAGGCAAAAATTTAAAATCGGAAGACACACCAGTGAAGGAATCCTTGATTATATCCATTCTGATGTTCGGGGGCCATCCCCTACTATTTCATATGGAGGATCATTATACTTTGTTACTTTTATAGATGATTTCTCTAGGAAGGTGTGGATATATATGTTGAAAAGAAAGGCTGATGTGTTTACTATTTTTAAGCAGTTTAGAGATTTAGTGGAAAAGAGCACTCGTAGGTCCATTAAACATTTAAGAACTAATAATGGTGGTGAATTTATGTCAATGGAATTTGAGAACTATTGCAAGGAGTTTGAGATTGATAGACATAAAACCACTACCTATACTCCTCAATAGAATGGAGTTGTTGAACACATGAACAAGACTCTTCTAGAGAGAGAAAGGAGTATGCTTAGTAACACCAACTTGCAGTAGGAACTATGGGCAAAAGAAGTAACTACAACTTGTTATCTGGTGAATCAAACACCATCAACAACAATAGAGTGAAAAGTTCCAGAAGAGGTATGGACAAGTCATCCTTGTAATTATTCTAATATTAAAGTTTTTGGTTGTGAAGCCTATGCTCTAATTCCGAAACATTTGCGTTCTAAATTAGATCCAAAATAAAAAGGCTTATCTTTTGATGGATATGGTGATGGTATTAAGGGGTACAAGTTGTGGGATTCTATTGCCCACAAGATCACCATTAACACAAATGTAATATTTGATGAATCATCTCTCATTAAATAATATGTAGATGTCTAAATGAAATAGTAAGAAGTACCTAAGTATCAACAGATTCAGATTGAAACCAGTTCAAATATAGATGAAAGTGAACATGAAAAAGTTTCTGAAGATGGTCATGAAGAGTTTCTTGNGATATATGGAAAATCCAGGAAAAGGGCATTGGGCAACAGTGAAATGGGTGCTTCGGTATTTGAGAGGCACAAGTGATTACTGTGTCACTTATAACAATGGTTGTGAATTAGTCTGTAGATATGTTGATTTTGATTTGGAGGTGATTTGGACAAGAGAAGGTCGACTTCAAGGTGTGTATTTACTCTTGCAGCTGGATATATTAGTTGGATGTCAAAGGTACAAAACATTGTTTCTTTATCCACTACAAAAGAAGAATACGTAGCTGCTTCACATGCTTGCAAAGAGGCAATTTGGTTGAAAGGTTTTTTTGGTGAGTTTGGAAGGATGCACGACAAAGTAAAGTTATTTTGTGATAGTCAAAGTGCTATTCACTTGGCTAAGAATCCATCCTACCATAGTAAAATGAAACATATACCTATCAAGTACCATTTTGTAAGATAGGTCATCGATGCACATGGAGTCTCTCTTGAAAATGTTCATACAAAAGATAATTGAACAAACATGTTCACAAAACTAGTACCTTTAGAGAAGCTACGATGGTGCTTGAATTCTCTTGGCTTGCAGAAAAGGTGATGAACACAATGAAGCATAAAAATATCAGGTTAATTGTTGTTAAGGTGGATATTGTTGGAATTTGGTGACAACGAATTCCTCCAAGGATGGATTTGGATCCTGTTATTCTGCGTTGGTTGCAACTAAATAGACCAAGTTAGATTATGGATAGGGGTGCATTTAATAACCAATTTGTTGTGTAAATGTATATAAATTTATGTATGCCCGTAGAGGAAAATGGGAGGATATGAGAGAGCTTGCAAGTCTGTTGTAAATCTCCATGATCTGAATAATAAGACAACTGATACCCTTGCTTTGTGGACGTAGCCCAACGTTCTGGGTGAACCACATGAAATCTTTGTGTTTCTAATCTGCGTGATTGTTGATTTTCATATGTGAATTATGTTTTCAACTTTTTCAATTCTAACAAATGTGTCAGGGGGAATCATTATTCTACTGTGATCAATTTACTGTCATTAGTTAGTGATTACGCCACTTTAATCAAAATCAATTGTGATTGTTCTCTCTGGTCAGGGCTCTTTAGATAAACAAAACTTGTGAAGACTTAATAATGGGTACAACCAGCCAACATAGGTTACGAGGCAAGCACCAAACAATGGGGGCTTGAGGAATTGGCCTCTAGAGAAATGGAATGTTACAAATACTGCTAATGGTGTGATGGGTGTTTTGATTAAAAGTTTGCAGGAAGCATTCTTGAACTGAAAATGCCAGTTTTGATGTAAATAACAACAAATGTGGGGTTCCATTAATGCTGAAAACCCAACGACAATGAGGTGTAGAATCTCAACTAATATGCAAGTCCGTTTCTACTCATCTAAAAATCCCTCACCTATAAAGCCAAAANAGAACTGCCGGCAACAACTACTCCTAGGACTTGAGCACAAACTTGCCAACTGTAGTGCACACAAGTGTACTTCTGCAGTTCTGAGAAGTCTGGCCAAAATGAAGACTGGCCTCCTATATTGATACTATTTCTGCCAGAGTGCCTGGGCCAACTTCTCATTCTGGGTGCTAATTACTTAGTCATTTCCTTTTAGCCGACTTCTTCTCTTGGAGGCTAATAACCTAATACAAATCATTCTCTTAATCCGACTTGTCTTCTAGGGTTCTTAACCAATTATTTAGGGTTTCTTCTTGCTTCCCGTAATATTCTATTCTCGTCAGGTTTACATGTGGAGGTAAATACCTTCCGTAGCTACCATAATATCAACAGAAAGAGTGGGCATTAGTGACAGATTCAAGAAACCAAGGAAAGTGGTTTATTCTTTGGAATAAAAAGACCAAAATCAATGAGTGTAGATACACAAGATAAAAATATGAATATGTGTTCCATGAGGATGAAGAAAAACTGAAAGTAGTAGCATGGAATTGCAAGGGATACCCTTGGAGGAGGAAGAAAAACTAGCCATTATGTAATCATAAAGGACTTGGATGTATTTCTTGCATCATGAATAAGGAGTTGGAAGACACTATAATGTTCAATAAAACTGAAAAAAATTAATATGTTTAACAAATATTACAAAAAATAAGCATTATCACTTTCTTGACAATGTCATACTTTAGTTCACCAAAGTCAAAATTTTATATGAAATAAGNTTTAGTGGAAAAGAGCACTCGTAGGTCCATTAAACGTTTAAGAACTAATAATGGTGGTGAATTTACGTCAATGGAATTTGAGAACTATTGCAAGGAGTTTGAGATTGATAGGCATAAAATCACTACCTATACTCCTCAATAGAATGGAGTTGTTGAACACATGAACAAGACTCTTCTAGAGAGAGAAAGGAGTATGCTTAGTAACACCAACTTGCAGCAGGAACTATGGGAAAAAGAAGTAACTAAAACTTGTTATCTGGTGAATTAATCACCATCAACAACAATAGAGTGAAAATTTCCAGAAGAGGTATGGATAAGTCATCCTTGTAATTATTCTAATATTAAAGTTTTTGGTTGTGAAGCCTATGCTCTAATTCCGAAACATCTACATTCTAAATTAGATCCAAAATAAAAAGGCTTATCTTTTGATGGATATGGTGATGGTATTAAGGGGTACAGGTTGTGGGATCCTATTGCCCACAAGATCACCATTAACATAGATGTAATATTTGATGAATCATCTCTCATTAAATCAGATGTAGATGTTCAAATGAAATAGTAAGAAGTACCTAAGAATCAACAGATTCAGATTGAAACCAGTTCAAATATAGATGAAAGTGAACATGAAAAAGTTTCTGAAGATGGTCGTGAAGAGTTTCCTGCAGAGGAAGACATGGTTGATGATAAAAATCAACAGAATGTGGATGAGCCACAAACTTCCCTAAGGAGGTCTACATGAGCCAAAGTTCCTCCAAGAAGGTATGATGATTTTGTTTCATCAGTTTCTTTAAGTAATAATGATGATGAACCTTCTTGCTATCAGGAAGCTATGGAGGGTTCTAACAGTGAAAAATGGAAAGAAACAATGAAGGATGAAATGAGTGCTTTAGCAAAGAATGCTACATGGGACCTGGTAGAACTTCCAAGAGACAGGAAAATTGTAGGTTGCAAGTGGGTCTACAAGCTGAAGAAGGGTGTTGATGATAAGGTATAAAGGTACAAAGAAAGGCTGGTTGCAAAAGGATATTCTTAGAAATAAGGTATTGACTTTCATGAGATTTTTTCACCAGTTTTTAAAAAAGTTTCAATTCAAAGTATGTTAGCATTAGTTGCATTACTTGATTTGGAGTTGGAGTAGCTAGATGTTAAGACCGGTTTCTTACATGGAGATTTGGATGAGGAGATTTACATGGAACAACCTGAAGGGTTCATTCAGAATCACAACAAGAAATTTGTTTGCAGGCTCAAGAAATCACTGTATGGTCTGAGGTAGTCGCCCAGACAATGGTACAAGAAATTTGACCCTTTCATGATGAGCCAGAATTATACAAGGAGTGAGTATGATCATTGTGTTTACTTTAAGAAATTGAATAACGACATATTCATTATCTTAGTATTTTATTTTGATGATACTCTTTTAGAAAGAAAAAGCATAACTGAGATCAATGGGTTAAAGGCTCAGATTGCTAGGACGTTCGATATGAAAGATCTAGGAGCAACAAGGCAGATTCTGGGCATGGACATATTCAGAGACAGGAAGAATGGTAAGCTTTGGTTGTCACAACAAAAGTATGTTGAGAATATACTTTTGAGGTTTGGAATGAATGATGTGAAACCAATTTTAGTCCCTTTGGCTTCCCATTTTAAGCTTTCTTTAAGTTTATGTCCTAGTACAAAAGAAGAAAAGAAATATATGTCTCGAATACCATATGAAAATGAAGTAGGAAGTCTAATGTATGCAATGGTTAGTACAAGGCCAAACATTTCACATGAATTTGGGGTTTTCAGTAGATATATGGAAAATCTAGGTAAAGAGCATTGGGCAACAGTGAAATGGGTGCTTCAGTATTTGAGAGGCACAAGCGATTACTGTGTCACTTATAACAATGGTTGTGAATTAGTTTGTGGATATGTTGATTTTGATTTGGAGGTGATTTGGACAAGAGAAGGTCGACTTCAAGGTATGTATTTACTCTTGCAGGTGGATATATTAGTTGGATGTCAAAGGTACAAAACATTGTTTCCTTATCCACTACAAAAGCATAATACATAGCTGCTTCACATGCTTGCAAAGAGGCAATTTGGTTGAAAGGTTTTTTTGGTGAGTTTGGAAGGATGCACGACAAAGTAAAGTTATTTTGTGATAGTCAAAGTGATATTCACTTGGCTAAGAATCCATCCTACCATAGCAAAATGAAACATATACCTATCAAGTACCATTTTGTAAGACAGGTTATCGATGAACATGGAGTCTCTCTTGAAAATGTTCATATAAAAGATAATTGAGAAGACATGTTCACAAAACTAGTACCTTTAGAGAAGCTACAATGGTGCTTGAATTCTCTTGGCTTACAGAAAAGGTGATGAACACAATGAAGCATAAAAGTATCAGGTTAATTGTTGTCAAGGTGGATATTGTTGGAATTTGGTGACAACGAATTCCTCCAAGGATGGATTTGGATCCTGTTATTCTGTGTTGGTTGCAACTAAATAGACCAAGTTAGATTATGGATAGGGGTGCATTTAATAATCAACTTCTTGTGTAAATGTATATAAATTTATGTATGCCCATAGAGGCAAATGGGAGGATATGAGAGAGCTTGCAATTCTGTTGTAAATCTCCATGATCTGAATAATAGGACAACTGATACCTTTTCTTGGTGGACATAGCCCAACATTTTGGGTGAACCACATGAAATCTTTGTGTTTCTAATCTGCGTGATTGTTGATTTTCATATGTGAATTGTGTTTTCCACTTTTTCAATTCTAACAAATGTGTCAGGGGGAATCATTATTCTACTGTGATCAATTTCCTGTCATTAGTTAGTGATTACGCCACTTTAATCAAAATCAATTGTGATTGTTCTCTCTGGTCACCGCTCTTTAGATAAACAAAACTTGTGAAGACTTAATAATGGACACAACCAACCAACATAGGTTACGAGGCAAGCACCAAACAATGGGGGCTTGAGGAATTGGCCTCTAGAGAAATGGAATGTTACAAATACTGCTAATGGTGTGATGGGAGTTTTGATTAAAAGTTTGCAGGAAGCATTCTTGAACTGAAAATGCCAGTTTTGATGTAAATAACAACAACTGTGGGGTTCCATTAATGTTGAAAACCCAACGACAATAAGGTGTAGAATCTCAACTAATATGCAAGTCCATTTCTACTCATCTAAAAATCCCTCACCTATAAAGCCAAAACTTTAAAAAACACATAAAATATTTTGAAGAAACAAATAAAACATTTTGAAGCATATCATTGTTAAGAAGAAATGGGCCATATCCAAAGGGAGGAGAGATCACAATGATGGAAGAAATTAAGACACTATTTGTTACAACAAAATAAAAGAATTGAAAATTCATTACAAATAAGGCCTTAATATACACCAATGTAGATTTATCTTTATTTTGTATCTATTAAGTGTTAAGGGGATAAAATCACTAGAGATTTAATTTTTTTAATCATTTAAGATGGATATAGTCTAGTTCTTGTCTCACTAAACTAATCAAAACTCACAAATTGTAAAGATATGATATGAAAAATACAATTTTGATTATTATTAAAACATTTGTATTTTCATTGTAAAAATATTTCTATCTAAATATCATATCTATAATATTTATATTTATGATTAAATCTAGTATCTTTATCTCTCTTTAATGGGTTTTATATTGTATGTACACACACATATATAATTTTGTGGCTAACATATAATATCATGCATTTCTGACATATGTTGATGTATGGGTTACACACATGACAATATATCTACCATAATTGATTGCAAAAGAGCCTTTTGTGCAAAGAAATTGGGTACATATAAAATAAATTCAACAGATAGATGTTGGGGCAAGCAATATGGTCACACCTAATTGATTTCAAAAGAGCCTCTTGTGCAAAGTACTTGGGTACATATAAAATAAATTCAATAGATAGATGTTGGGGAAATCAAGATGGTTACACCTAAGGAGGTGATGTCTATTATTTTGGAGGAACATGAGCAACAGAAAAGGACCAAGGACATCGTAATGAAAGAAGTGAAGTAATAAAACATGGATGGAGACACAATAGAGTGGGTAGGCCCAATACAAACAAAACAAATGGTGGGAAAACCATAGAATCAAGAGGGTAGAGAAAGAATATCAAAAGTCACACTCCAGAATTAACATGATAAAGTACATCATCTAGGGGAAATAGGGAGGTTCAAGGGATCCAAATGGTTCATTAATGAGGTTATCACACCCATCCAACAAGTTGAAAGTGTTAGAATACAATGGATGTGCTTGTTTAACCATAGACAATATAACAATATTGTCACCCAACCATAGGCCGAAGCCACCTCCGAGCACCTTAACCTTGACAAAGAAAGATTCTGGAAGAAAACCCTAGGCTTAATAGCCAAACAAAGGCGACACACCTCTCTCCAAGGATAACTCACCAAGAAAGAATAACAAAAGATGATCAGAGAGTCCAACCCAGAAAACCAAAATTACAGATTGCAGAACTGCCGGCAACAACTGCTCCCAGGACTTGAGCACAAACTTGCCAACTGTAGTGCGCACAAGTGTACTTCTGCAGTTCTGAGAAGTCTGGCCAAAATGAAGACTGGCCTCCTATATTTATACTATTTCTGCCAGAGTGCCTAGGCCGATTTCTCATTCTGGGTGCTAATTACTTAGTCATTTCCTTTTAGCCGACTTCTTCTCTTGGAGGCTAATAACATAATACAAATCATTCTCTTGATCCGACTTGTCTTCTAGGGTTCTTAACTAATTATTTAGGGTTTCTTCTTGCTTCCCGTAATATTCTATTCTCGTCAGGTTTACATGTGGAGGTAAATACCTTCCGCAGCTACCATAATATCAACAGAAAGAGCGGGCATTAGTGACAGATTCAAGAAACCAAGGAAAGTGGTTTATTCTTTGGAATAAAAAGACCAAAATCAATGAGTGTAGATACACAAGATACAAGTATGAATATGTGTTCCATGAGGATGAAGAAAAACTGAAAATAGTAGCATGGAATTGCAAGGGATACCCTTGGAGGAGGAAGAAAAACTAGCCATTATGTAATCATAAAGGACTTGGGTGTATTTCTTGCATCATGAATAAGGAGTTGGAAGACACCATAATATTCAATAAAACTGAAAAAATCAATAAATTTAACAAATATTACAAAAAGGAAGCATTATCACTTTCTTGACAATGTCATACTTTGGTTCACCAAAATCAAAATTTTATATGCAATAAGGAATTATTTGTTGATATCCATACAACCACCTCCTAAGGGACACCAAAATTAATGATTTGGGTGGGGGATGCTAGTTGGAGACTTTAATGGGAGAACATGAAACCTCCAACAAATGGTGATTCTTTGGAAATCCCATAACCTTGTGGATAACAAAAGTTTAGGTAGTGTAAGAAATGGAATTACAAGATTGAAAGAAAGGAAGTCACAAAAATTAGTGAATAGATTCTATACTTGTGAAACATGCACAACAACATTATATGTAATGACCTTGAAAAATGGAAAGGGTTATGGAGGCCATGTGTCACTCATATAACAATTAATGCGTAGATAATTACATATTGATTTCAACAAACATAGTAGACAAGATATCATATTTTACAATTGAAGATTTTCATGAATAAGGGTTATAGAGGCCATGTGTCACACCTATAACAATTAATGCGTAGATAATTACATATTGATTTCAACAAACATAGTAGACAAGTTATCATATTTTACAATTGATGATTTTCATGAGTATATTACATCAATCATGATACATTTTTTTAAAACACATTACATTTTAAATTGAAGTGGATAGAAATGAACCAAAAAAAGAAATAGTTCATATGAGAAAAATGAAAAAATATTGAGAGAATAAATTGAAAGAATCNGTTGTGGAAGTAGATTTAAATCTTTCAAAGAAGGTATTGATGAAATGAACATCATCCCTTAGCTCATCTTGTTGGAATGCAATCAACACCATTTCCTTCATGGCATGGGTATCTCATAAGAAATCATCCATACAATGCTCTATATCATTGTTTTCATTCCCAATATGTGAAGAACTAGTGTTATCATAGACATTATGAATTAGAGAGTTAGTATGTAGGGGGAATTGAATAGGTGGGTAATTCAGTCATGACTGGTATGCTTCCTCTCCAAGATATGCTCATTTAGCATCCTTCTCTTGAGTTGAGATTGTAGTGGGGTGAATAGGTAGATAGTAGACATGTTTCTTGTCATTTGAATMTTGATTGGAAGAGGAATGAATATTAAATAAATGATATTAGTAATCTCAATACATTTCATATGTTCAAAAATTAGACCAAAAATTTATTAGAAGCACGGAAATTTAACAATTTATAAAAAAATGTCAAATTATCAATAAATTTACAAAAATTCCATTGAAAAAAAACAATCACTCATTGATTTGTTTTACAGCTCAAGGGGATGTCTAAAGGTAATCCCATTACATGTTTCCTTTGACGAGTGGGTGAAGGTCTAATTTTTTTATATAAATTATTAATAGCACATAATTAGGAGGCAAAGTACACATTGCATACATTAAAAACAAATATTAATGCTTTCCTTTTCATAAAAAACTCTTTGTAATCTATAATCGAGGGACTTATAGTCCACTAGCTTCACCAACATGGACCCTATGATGAAATACATTTCTTGTCTTTGTCTCAACTCTATCCTCAGTCTTATACAACGTGCTCTGTCCTCTAGATGCTACTAGGCCTATGTATTCTACCTTACACAATGGTCTTTGTAGTTATCTTACTTATTACGACAATTGTAAGGTATTTCACTTACTTAAATTGCACACTAGAAGCCAAGTGACGACACAATGGAACATATAAATATGACTCTGATTGGTTTCTATGTTTCTAATCCCAACAAAAAAAATGAAGGTCTCTGTTGGTTATCTTCAAGACTTGGAAATGCCCAGACCAATGCCAACAGTGGAAGAAAAATACACTCTAAATTTTTACTAAAACTCGTGCAAGTACTCTAAAATTTTGGTTTTCAACTTCTACAACCAATAATCTATCTAACAGACATAAAGATACTAGAACAATTGTTAGGAAAACATATATCTCCTTTTGGTTTTCAAAGGAAAGATTCAAATTGAATATTCCAATAGACGAGGTTATTTATCACCATTATTTTACTCTCTTCAGGTGAANCTTTTGAGAATCACTGTGAGTGAATAAATAGTGAGATCTAGGGGGTAAGGGAAGTCAAACAACCATGGATCTTCACTTCCATTTCTTAGCCTTCTCTCCTATTCATTTTTTATCATTTTTTATTTTCTAAACATTTTCTCTCACATCCTCATTTGTCTTATTCAATTTACATCTCCATTATTTTACATAACGTTTCTTGTTTGTCATGTTGTCTTGCAAGTACTAAGTCTTTTCCATTCTTGGTTCAAATCCATTTTGGATCACACATACCCATTGTGAGGCTTTTTGGTCTCCAAATGATTAAGAAACCAATCTGGATCAATGTACTTATATCTACTTCTAGATACAACTCTAACTATGGATCTGAATCTAGTATGTGGCTTTGGCTACTAGCTCTAGTCCTTGACTATAGCTCTGGATTTTTTTCTGGCTTGTTTGTCCTTGCAATGCATAACTCTTTTCACTAACTTGAACTTTGGACTCAACATCCATTCCCATCTCGTTCTCTGTCGTGGAGATAGTCCATCTTGGATGTCATTGAAGCCAAGTTGAATGTTGGTCTATGCTTAGTGAGAACCCAACATGTTTCCATCACATAACAACTCCTGAAGAGGAAGTGCATCTACCTTCTTCATCTAGGATCGATTGCTTCTCGGCATTGAAACAAATCTTTGTAGCCATGTCAATAAAACGAATTTCTTACATACACCTACATGTTGGTTGTAGGAGTATGGGTCATAGGTAAGCTGGTCCATCTGTTGACAAGTCATTATTCAACCAATGAGCACTGAGAGATATGTCAACCCATGCTTGAAGTCCTTCTTCGCTCCCTCTTTCTTCCATCAAACGACTACTTGCTTCATTATTGAGGTTGACCTCTTGTTTTTCCGCAACTCCCTGGGAAACTTCTCCTCTTCCTATCCCTTGTACATCGCATCCCATTTTCCTTAAGATCTTGGAACCAATGCCTATGGTATACTTATCAAAGTAACCAATCTTATCTAGAGAAAAGTCTACAGAAGGTGAGATTACCAAGGTGGTGTCAGCCATAATGTTAGTATATGCAATGGCAATGGAAGCTTGTTTCCTTGCTTCTCTATGCTCTTGGACAAATGCTTGAAGCCTTGCCAAGGCCTTCTCCTTCTTTGCCAAATCTTGTTGCAATGACGTCATCATTTGTGTCAACCTATCCTCTTGCTAGTGATCCATATGGATGACCTTCTCACCAATGTGTGCAAGCTGCACTCTATGCTTGTCCCAATCTATCTTGACTGTAGTGAGGGAGTCTTGGAATTCTTTAAGCTTCTTCTTTAGAAATGGTAACAATTTGGCAAAGGTCTCCATGTTATTCTACATCTATGCCATCATTTGGTTAAACAACTTAAATTGAGCCTTCAATCTTTTATTCTCTTCTCGAAGACACACATTACTAGCCCTTAAGTCTTGCAACTTAT
>JZKD02S0463243.1:4031-17372 GCA_000966675.3 Picea glauca | reverse complement strand
TTTGCTAGCTTATCATCATGTCTCTTTATTTAGCATTTTCTCCCAAAAACTATGAAGTGTTTAACTGATGTTGGTCTGCCAAACCACAACTCATATGGTGTATTTTTTTGGTTAACTCTAAGTCGTGATTTTTTAAGTATGTACTGTTGGACACGCCGACTATACTGAGAGGGGGGAGGTGTAGAATTCCTACAAAAACCCCAATAAATCTAGAATTCTAGTTAAATTGACCACATGCAATTTGCTGATATTCAAGAGATGAGAGAAAGTTTTTTCTCCATAAATTAGAGAATTATATTAATAAAAAATGAATATACATGAGAAACCATCCTCAAAAAAGAAGAGAGGAGGTGAATATATAGAATTTCCAACATAGAAATTTTAGTCAAAAAAGGCTAGAAATAGCTAAAATAAGTGTCATAAGCTAAGGGAGACCACATAGTTCGACCTAGACCACTCAAGATACATGTCACATACTCATTAATGTCCACAAGAGTCAAGTGATGCACATTATCTCACTTAATCTCACTTAACTGACAAGAGAAGCAGTTCCAACTCACTTAACTAACCTGAAATAGTAGTTACTAATAATAGTAACAACAAAAATCATTAATTAATGAATAAAACTCTCACTCAAAGAGGATGTGTGCATTCCCCAATAATAGATGAGTTTTTTCATGGGGGATTTGGAATAAATCATGAATAAATCAAGAAAATCAAGAATAAATCAACAAAATCAAGAACCGAGAGTTGAGTCTTGATCTAAAAATAACAGTTTTCCCTAAAATCTAGGGATGAGGCGCCCTTCTTCTCTATGTGGCTGAATTAGGTGAAATAAATTGTAAATGAATGTATTAACCAATATCTAATAGTCTAATCTAGATATAAACTAATGTAAGTTAGGATTATGCTCCAACACCCCCCCTTAAACCTAATTGTAATGACAAAAATTTTGAGTCCCGACAACTTGGCCATTATAGGTACTCATTACATAAAAGAATTCCTCATGAAAAGAGGAAAGAGGAAAAACCTCATGGGAAAAAACCACCCCCCAAAAGAGGAAAAAAATGTTGAGTGGCCAAAAGTGACCTACTCAGTTGTCTCCACCACTCCAAGCATAGCTCTCAGTTCTGAAAATTTCTTTTCAATGAAGGAGTTGGTGAAGATGTCTACAACCTCAGATTGTGACTTTGGATCTGAACCAAGTGACATATAGAAATCTATGGGCAGAAAAGTTTATGTGGCTGCTAGGGCTTGAGGAGCCCCAAAAAACTGTGATCTAGTCCTTCTTGTATCTGCAAGAGCACTGACTAGTTCACCCACATCTTGCAGGGTTTTCTCTACCCAAGTTGGAAACTGAGTTGGAGAAGCCATGACCTACTCCTAATCCTATGTATAAGACCTAAAAGGCTATTATGATGGCTATTCTGAAGTTCTCAAATAAGTTTCTAACTCCTCCTCATCAGTGACAACAAGTGGTTCCTCGGCATGGTGTTCTGAAAAATCCTGCAATGATTCTTCTTCAAACTTCACACTTTGAGCTAGAATGAACTTTTCAGTATGAGAGTCCAAAAATATACATCCTTTGAAATATTCAGGATATCCAACAAATATGCATTCAACACTTTGAGGCTCCAAAGACTTCCTCTTATTTGTCAGAATGTGAGCCCATGCTCGTGAACCAAAAATACGAAAGTGCGAGACTTTCGGTTTCTTACCAGTCAAACATTTAAAAGGAGTGGTGCCTTTGAGTGATTTTTGAGAAAATCGGTTCTAAATGTATGCTACACAATTAATATCTTTATCCCATATCTTGGGAGCTAATGATTTCGATTGGAGCATACAATTCGCCATCTCTTTTAAGGACTGGTTTTTCCTCTCCGCAACACCGTTCTGTTGTGGTGTATATGGTACTGTGTGTTGTAGTTGTATACATGCACGAATACAAAGTTGTTACACATCATTGTTGACATACTCCCCCCCATTATTAGTACATAGTATCTTAATATTACACCCAGACTCATTCTTAGCAAGTGCTTTAAATTCTATAAGGAATTCAAATACTGCCAATTTTAATTTCAAAAAAAATACCCAAGTAAAGTGAGAGAAATCATTTATGAAGGTGAGTACATATCGAGCCTTACTAATTGAAGGATGCAGGAATGGGCTCATAATGTCACTTTCAATCAGCCCAATAGGTGAAGAAACTCTCTGTGCCTTCCCTTTTTCAAACTTTTTCTCTGGATGCTTGCCAAGAATGCATCCTTGACATACACCGCTTATGAATTTAATAGCTGGCAATCCTTTTACCATGTTTTCCTTGTTGAGTTGATGCAAGTACTTATAGTTTAGATGGCCAAATATTTCATTCCATAACCTGCTGATATAAATAGACTGTGACAAAAATACAATGCTAATAGATTTAGGAACAAAGTGGGAGAAGAAATACAAACGAGAATCGTGATCTGCAATTCCATGTGCAAGTTGTGAGCCTGTGGAAATGTTGGTAATCACTGCAGAGTCTAGAGTGGACTCCACCTTCCTTCAAGAGATGGAATTAGTGATCTTATATATCAAGAGAATATTTCCATACAGTGAGGGAACATGAAGCACATTTTTGAAGCAACTCCCTTCAATATCAATAATTCCTTCTCCACACACCTTTGCGGGTGTGGCATCTCCCAAGTAAATTGGGGATCTGGTGCTTTCTTCAATGGAGGAAAATTCATCTTTTGATGCAGCCACATGTTTCAATGCAACTGAATCAAGGATCCAAGCTGATGGAGTTGATGTGACATCCATTAAAGCATGACCATCTCGTGCTCTCCCTCCCATTCTGTTATCATCTTTCTTCTTTGCATTTTTGGGCACCGTGAGATTGTGCTGCTGTAATTGCTTAGCCATCTCATTGAGAGTCTTCCTCATGAAATTTTCTTTGGGATGAAAACCTTTGGAATAGTTGTTTTAAAGTGTTATATCCTTCTTCTTCTTATTACCCTTAGGCTCAGAAGAGTTCTCTGAAGATTGTGCGAATCTCTCCTTCTTCGATGCAGGAAATTTACCCTTTCCTTTTTTCTTGTCTTTTCCACTGCTCTTTGGAGCATCAGTAGCCACAAGTGCTTAGTTCTTGGAATTATTTATGGAACCCATTTGGAATAACTTAGATTTCTCTTGATTCAATTCTGCAATGAAATCATTTAATGCAGGCATTTTCCATTTTTCCTGAATCAATTTAGATGCTTGAAAAGACGACACAAATACAGAATATTCAGGCCCTAGTTTCGAGAGAATTGAAAGGATGAGTTATTCTTCCCATTTCATGACTCCACATGCATTAATTTAAACGAGGATGGATTTGAACTTGGTGAAGAATTCTTTCAGGTTGCTGAAATGAATTGGACTTAGGGATATGAGATCATTCTCCAGTTGATGCACTCTCATTGCATCCTGCTTGCCGAATAGTCCTTCCCATGTGGTCTAGACCACATCGGGAGTAGTGGATCAACTAGAATGAAAGAGGAGATATCTAGAAATTGATAGGAATATCATCCCAATTGCTTCATCTAATTTATTGAAATACTTTATCTTCTCCACTGCAACAATCGGTTCTTTCTCCATTCCCATTGTTACCCGGTAAAGCCCTTTGTTTCAAAGGAGCAGAGAGATCTTTGTCTTCCATTCGAAGTAATTGAAAGGATTTAGAATGAGTTTTTTTGGATGAGAGAGATGATCAATTGCGTCTTTCTACACCTCCTGATTATCTATACCTACAAATAAAACCATGTACAATCCACTAGATTCAATCTAGCTCTAATACCATGTAGAATTCCTGTAGAAACCCCAATAGATCTAGAATTCTAGTTAAATTGAACACATGCAATTTGCTGATATTCAAGAGATGAGAGAAAGTTTTTTCACCATAAATCAGAGAATTATATTAATAAAAAATGAATATACATGAGAAACCATCCTCAAAAAAGAAGAGAGGAGGTGAATATATAGAATTTCCAACTTAGAAATTATAGTCAAAAAAGGCTAGAAATAGCTAAAATAGGTGTCATAAGCTAAGGGAGACCACATAGTTCGACCTAGAACACTAAATATACATGTCATATACTCATTAATGTCCAAAATATTCAAGTGATGCAGATTAGCTCACTTATGCTCACTTAACTGACAAGAGAGGCAGTTCCAACTCACTTAATTGACCCGAAATAGTAGTTACTAATAATAGTAACGGAAAAAATCATTAATTAAGGAATAAATCTCTCACTCAAACAGGAGGTTCACATTCCCCAATAAAGGATGAGTTTTATCATGGGGGATTTGGAATAAATCATGAATAAATCAAGAAAATCAAGAACCGAGAGTTGAGTCTTGATCTAAAAATAACAGTTTTCCCTAAAATCTAGGGATGAGGGGCCCTTCTTCTCTATGTGGCCGAATTAGGTGAAATAAAATCTAAATGAATGTATTAACCAAGATATAGGAGTCTAATATAGATATAAGCTAATGTAAGTTAGGATTATGCTCCAACACCCCCCCTTAAGCTTAACCGTAATGACAAAACATTTGAATCCTGGAAACTTGGCCATTTTAGGTACTCATTACATAAAAGAATTCCTCATGAAAAGAGGAAAGAGGGAAAACCTCATGGGAAAAAAACACCCCCCAAAAGAGGAAAAAAATGCTGAGTAGCCAAAAGTGACCTACTTAGTTGTCTCCACCACTCCAAGCATAACTCTCAGTTCTGAAAATTTATTTTCAGTGAAGGAGTTGGTGAAGATGTCTGCAACCTGAGAGTGTGACTTTGGATATAAATCAAGTGACATATAGCAATTTATGGGAATAAAAAAAATTTTGGCAGCTAGGGCTTGAGGAGCCCCAAAAAATTGTGATCTAGTTCTTCTTGTATCCGCAAGATCACTGACTAGTTTACCTGCATCTTGCAGGGTTTTCTCTGCCCAAGTTGGCAACTGAGTTGGAGCAGCCATGACCTTCTCCTCATCCTCTTTATCAGACATAAAAGTATTCTCTAATGGCTATTCTTAAGTGCTCAAATAAGTTTCTGACTCCTCCTCATCAGTGACAACAAGCAGTTTTTCAGCAGGGTGTTCTGAAAAATCATGCAGTGATTCTTCTTCAAACTTCACACTTCGAGCTAGAATGAAATTTTTAGTGTCAGAGTCCAACAATATATATCCTTTTACATATTCAGTATATCCAAAAAATATGCATTCAACACTTTGAGGCTCCAAATCCTTCCTCTTATCTTTCGGAATGTGAGCCCATGCTCGTGAACCAAAAATACGAAAGTGCGACACTTTCAGTTTCTTACCAGTCCAACATTCAAAAGGAGTGGTGCCTGTGAGTGATTTTTTAAGAACTCGGTTCTGAATGTGTGAAGCACAATTAATAGATTCAGCCCATATCTTGGGAGCTAATGATTTCGATTGGAGCATACAATTGGCCATCTCTTTTAAGGACCGGTTTTTCCACTCCGCAAGACCGGTCTGCTATGGTGTATATGGTACTGTGTGTTGTAGTTGTATACCTGTATGAATACAATGTTGTTGCACATATTTGTTGACATAATCCCCCCCATTATCAATATGGAGTATCTTAATATTGCACCCAGACTCATTCTCAGCAAGTGCTTTAAATTCTATAAGGCATTTAAATACTTCCGATTTTAATTTCAAAAAAAATACCCAAGTAAAGCGAGAGAAATCATCTATGAAGGTGAGTACATATCGAGCCTTACTGATTGAAGGCTATGGAAATGGGCCTGTAATTTTACTGTGAATCATCCCAAGAGGTGAAGAAACTCTCTGTGCCTTCCCTTTTTCAAACTTTTTCTCTGGATGTTTGCTAAGAATGCATCCTTGACATACACCGCTTATGAATTTAATAGCTGGCAATCATTTTACCATGTTTTCCTTGTTGAGTTGATGCAAGTACTTATAGTTTAGATGGCCAAATATTTCATGCCACAACCTACTGATATCATTATATTGTGACAGAAATACATTGCTAATATATTTAGGAACAAAGTGGGAGAAGAAATACAAATGAGAACCGTGATCTGCAATTCCATGTGAAAGCTGTGAGCCTGTGGAAATGTCGGTAATCACTGCGGAGTTTGGAGTGAACTCCAACTTCCTTCAAGAGCTGGAATGAGTGATCTGATATATCGAGAGAATATTTTCAGATAGCGAGGGAAAATGAAGCACATTTGTGAAGCAACCCCCTTCAAGATCAATAATTCCTTCTCCGCACACCTTTGCGCGTGTGGCATCTCCCAAGTAAATTGGGGATCTGGTGCTTTCTTCGATGAAGGAAAATTCATATTTTGATGCATCCATATGGTTCGATGCACCTAAATCAAGGATCCAATATTGTGGAGTGGATGTGACAGCCATTAAATCATGACCATCTCGTGTTGTCCCTCCCATTTTATTATCATCTTTCTTCTTTGCATTTTCGGGCACCATGAGATTGTGCTGTTGCAATTACTTAGCCATGTCATCGATAGTCTTCCTCATGCAATTTTCTTTGGGATGAAAACATTTGGAACAGTAGTTGCGAATTGTTGTTTTCTTCTTCTTCTTATTACCCTTAGGCTCAGAATATTTCTCTGAAGATTGTGCGAATCTCTCCTTCTTCGATTCATGAAATTTACCCGTTCCTTTTTTCTTGTCTTTTCCACTGCTCTTTGAAGCATCAGTAGTCGCAAGTGATTGGTTCTTGGTTTTCTTGATGGCACCCATTTGGAATAACTTAGATTTCTCTTGAGTCAATTCTATAATGAAATCATTTAATGGAGGCATTTTCCATTTTTCCTGAGTCAATTTAGATGCTTGAAAAGACAACACAAATACGGAATATTCAGGGCCTAGTTTCGAGACAATTGAAAGGATGAGTTGTTCTTCCCCTTTCGTGACTCCACATGCATTAAGTTCAAAGAGGAGAGATTTGAACTCGGTGAAGAATTCTTGCAGGTTTCTAAAATGAATTGCACTTAGAGATATGAGTTCATTCTTCAGTTGGTGCACTCTCATTGCATCCTGCTTGCCGAATAGTCCTTCCAATGTGGTCCAGACCACATCGGGAGTAGTGGCTCCACTGACATGAAAGAGGATATCTCTGGAAATTGATAGGCATATCAGCCCAATTGCTTCATCTAATTTATTGAAATACTTTATCTTCTCCACTGCAGTAGTTGTTTCTTTCTCCGTTCCCATTGTTACCCGGTAAAGCCCTCTGCTTCGGAGAAGCAGAGAGATCTCTGTCTTCCATTCGAAGTAATTGAAAGGATTTAGAATGATATTTTTGGGTTGAGAGAGATGATCAATTTATTATTTTTTCACCTCCTGATGATCTATACCTACAAATAAAACCATGTACAATCCACTAGATTCAATCTATCTCTGATGCCATGTAGAATTCCTGCAGAAACCCCAATAGATCTAGAATTCTAGTTAAATTGAACACATGCAATTTTCTGATATTCAAGAGATGAGAGAAAGTTTTTGCTCCATAAATCATAGAATTATATTAATAAAAAATGAATATACATGAGCAACCATCCTCAAAAAAGAAGAGAGGAGGTGAATATATAGAATTTCCAACATAGAAATTCTAGTCAAAAAAGGCTAGAAATAGCTAAAATAGGTGTCATAAGCTAAGGGAGACCACATAGTTCAACCTAGACCACTAAATATACATGTAACACACTCATTAATTTCCACAAGAGTCAAGTAATGCACATTATCTCACTTAAGCTCACTTAACTGACAAGAGAAGTAGTTCCAACTCACTTAACTGACCCGAAATAGTAGTTACTAATAATAGTAATGGAAAAAATCATTAATTAAGGAATAAATATCTCACTCAAAGAGGAGGTGAACATTCCCCAATAATATATGAGTTTTATAATGGGGGATTTGGAATAAATCATGAATAAATCATGAATAAATCAAGAAAATCAAGAACCGGGAGTTGAATCTTGATCTAAAAATAGCAGTTTTCCCTAAAATCTAGGGATGAGGTGCCCTTCTTCTCTATGTGGCCGAATTAGGTGAAATAAAGTGAAAATGAATGTATTAACCAATATATATGATTCTAATATACATATAAACTAATGTAAGTTAGGATTATGCTCCAACACCCCCGCTTAAGCCTAACTATAAGGACAAAAAGTTTGAGTCCCGACAACTTGGCCATTTTAGGTACTCATTACATAAAAGAATTCCTCATGAAAATATTAAAGAGGGAAAACCTCATGGGAAAAAACCTCCCCAAAAAAGAGTAAAAAAATGTTGAGCAGCCAAAAGTGACCTAGTCAGTTGTCTCCACCACTCCAAGCATAACTCTCAGTTCTGAAAATTTCTTTTTAGTGAAGGACTTGGTGAAGATATCTGCAACCTGAGAGTTTGAATTTGGATATTAACCAAGTGAAATATAGAAATGTATGGGAAACAAATTTTCTATGGAATCCAAGGCTTGAGGAGCCCTAAAAAACTGTGATCCAATCCTTCTTGTATCCACAGGATCACTGGCTAGTTCACCCGCATCTTGCAGGGTTTTCTCTGCCCAACATGGAAACTGAGTTGGAGCAGCAATGAGATAATCCTCATCCTCTGTATCAGACCTGAAAGGCTTCTCTTATGGCTATTTTTAAGTGCTCAAAGAATTTTCTGACTCCTCCTCATCAGTGACAACAAGCGGTTCCTTGGCAGGGTGTTTTGAAAAATCATGCAATGATTCTCCTTCAAAATTCACACTTCGAGCTATAATGAACTTTTCAGTGTGAGAGTCCAGAAATATATATCCTTTGACACCTTCAGGATATCCAAAAAATATTCATTCAACACTTTGAGGCTCCAAAGCCTTCCTCTTATTTGTTGGAATGTGAGCCCATGCTCGTGAACCAAAAATATGGAAGTGCGACACTTTCGGTTTCTTACCTGTCCAACATTCAAAAGGAATCATGCCTTTGAATGATTTTTGAGGAAATCAGTTTTGAATGTATGCTACACAATTAATAGCTTCATCCCATATCTTGGGATATAATGATTTCGACTGGAGCATACAATTGGCCATCTCTTTTAAGGACCGGTTTTTCCTCTCTGCAACACCATTCTGATGTGGTGTATATGGCACTGTGTGGTGTAGCTGTATACCTGCATGAATACAAAGTTGTTGCACATATTTGTTGAAATACTCCCCCCCATTATCAGCATAGAGTATCTTAATCTTACACCCAGACTCATTCTCAACAAGTGCTTTAAATTCTATAAGGCATTCAAATAATTTCGATTTTAATTTCAAAGAAAATACTCAAGTAAAGCGAGAGAAATCATCTATGAAGGTGAGTACATATTGAGCCTTACTGATTGAAGGATGTGGTAATGGGCCCATAATGTCACTGTGAATCATCCCAAGAGGTGAAGAAACTCTTCGTGCCTTCCCTTTTTCAAAATTTTTCTCTGGATGCTTGACAAGAATACATCCTTGACATACATCGCTTATGAATTTAATAGATGGCAATCCTTTTACCATGTTTTCCTTGCTGAGTTGATGCAAGTACTTATTGTTTAGATGGAAAAATATTTCATTCCATAACATGCTTATATCATTATATTGTGAATACAATACAGTGCTAATATATTTAGGAACAAAGTGGGAGAAGAAATACAAATGAGAACCGTGATCTGCAATTCCATGTGCAAGCTATGAGCCTGTGGAAATGTCGGTAATCACTGTCGAGTCCAGAGTGAAATCCACCTTCCTTCAAGATATGGAATGAGTGATATGATATATAAATATAATATTTGTAGACAACGAGGGAACATGAAGCACATTTGTGAAGAAACCCCCTTCAAGATCAACAATTCCTTCTCTGAACTCCTTTGCGGGTGTGGCATCTCCCAAGTAAATTGGGGATCTGGTGCTTTCTTCGATGCAGGAAAATTCATATTTTGATGCCTCCATATGGTTTGATGCACCTGAATCAAGGATCTAATATAATGGAGTGGATGTGACAGCCATTAAATCATGACCATCTCGTGCTCTCCCTCCCATTCTGTTATCATCTTTCTTCTTTGCATTTTCAAGCACCATGAGATTGTGTTGCTGCAATTGGTTAGCCATCTCATCGATAGTCTTCCTCATGCAATTTTCTTCAGGATGAAAACCTTTGAAAAAGTAGCTAAAAAGTGTTACTTCCTTCTTCTTATTATTACCCTTAGGCTCATAAGATTTCTCTGAAGATTGTGTGAATCTCTCCTTCTTCGATTCAGGAAATTTACCCGTTCCTTTTTTCTTTTCGTTTCCACTGCTCTTTGGAGCATCAGTAGTTGCAAGTGATTGGCTCTTGAAATGCTTGATGGCACCCATTTGGACTAAATTATCTTTCTCTTGAGTCAATTCTGCAATGAAATCATTTAATGGAGGCATTTTCCATTTTTCCTAAGTCAATTTAGATGCTTGAAAAGATGACACAAATACAGAATATTCAGGGCCTAGTTTCAAGAGAATTAAAAGGATGACTTGTTCTTCCCCTTTTGTGACTCCACATGCATTAAGTTCAATGAGGATGGATTTGAACTTGGTGAAGAATTCTTCCAGGTTGTTTAAATGAATTGGACTTAGGGATATGAGTTCATTCTCCATTTGATGCACTCTCATTGCATCCTACTTGCCGAATAGTCCTTCCAATGTGGTCCAGACCACATCAGGAGTAGTGGCTCCATTGAAATGAAAGAGGAGATCTATAGAAATTGATAGGAATATCATCCCAATTGCTTCATCTAATTTTTTGAAATACTTTATCTTCTCCGCTGCAGCAGTCGGTTCTTTCTTCATTCCCATTGTTACCCGGTAAAGCCCTTTTCTTCAGAGGAGTAGAGAGATCTCTGTCTTCCATTTGAATTAATTGAAAGGATTTAAAATGAGTTTTGTGGGAGGACAGAGATGATCCAATTATTCTTTCTACGCCTCCTGATAATCTACACCTGCAAATAAAACCGTGTACAATCCACTAGATTCAATCTAGTTCTGATACCATGTAGAATTCCTGTAGAAACCCCAATAGATCTAGAATTCTAGTTAAATTGAATACATGCAATTTGATAATATTCAAGAGATGAGAGAAATTTTTTTCTCCATAAATCAGAGAATTGTATTAATAAAAAATGAATATACATGAGCAACCATCCTCAAAAAAGAAGAGAGGAGGTGAATATATAGAATTTCCAACATAGAAATTCTAGTCAAAAAAGGCTAGAAATAGCTAAAATAGGTGTCATAAGCTAAGGGAGACAACATAGTTCGACCTAGACCACTAAATATACATGTAGCACACTCATTAATGTCCACAAGAGTCAAGTGATGCGCATTAGCTCACTTAATCTCACTTAACTAACAAGAGAAGCAGTTCCAACTCACTTAACTAACTCGAAATAGTAGTTACTAATAATAGTAACGGAAAAAATCATTAATTAAGGAATAAATCTCTCACTCAAAGAGGAGGTTCGCATTCCCCACTAATATATGAGTTTTTTCATGGAGTATTTGGAATAAATCATGAATAAATCAAGAAAATCAAGAACAGAGAGTTGAGTCTTGATATAAAAATAGCAGTTTTCCCTAAAATCTAGGGATGAGGTGTCCTTCTTCTCTATGTGGCCAAATTAGGTGAAATAAAGTGTAAATGAATGTATTAACCAAGATCTAGGAGTCTAATCTAGGTATAAACTAATGTAAGTTAGGATTATGCTCCAACAAGGGGGTGAACAGTGGAGGGATCTTTTTCCCAAAACTCCTTAGTTAACAATCACCATTAACTCATTACTCATTGTTGTCATTTATAATCAGTTAAATGTCAACACATATCAGAAACATATATCAACAATATATCATCAACAAGTCATCACCACAAGGAACACAAAGAACACAAGATGTATGTACAATTTTATTTTTATTACAAACTACAATCCTTGGGGTTTTTAAGAAACAACTTAATAGAGTACAAATATACAAGAGAACCATATATATAATGCAATACTAAACTTACACCCTTATCATGAACTGATATGAGGCAACAATCCTCAACACATATCAATCTATACCATAAACAAGTGCATCAACTATGCACCAACCTGTGCCAAACAACCTGTAATCAACTTGTACAATAAACAAGTGCATCCAACCATGTAGCAAGTATATACCAATCATGTGTCAAATACTCAACAATAATGACTCATCAATATGTACCAACATCATCAACTATACACCTCATGTATGTGCCAACTCATCAATTGCTTGTCTCAACCATGACTAGTTTTGGATTAGTCAACAACCCTAACTTGAAATGATCACAATTTTGTACCTGTAATGAATAAATATCTGAAACCGATATACAATTGTCTTCCATGTGTTTTCTTCAATTCCTCTAGGTTTAACTACTTGTAACCTCTCATAAAAGGAGTTATAGCAAAAATGGCACACCTTGCTGAATTTTGGATTATTCTAGAGAGTGACCCTGTAGAGCATGCCCCGCATGGAATATTTGTTGAATTGATATGAAACTATTACAACACATACTACAGACTGTAATCTAACCAAAACAATTGATCTCATAGAATTTGGATCTGTTATGAAGAAGTTATGATGTTTTTACCTGAAACACCTGTTTTAGACTAGTTTCAGGACTAACCACAAACCCTATTTTCCAAGGAGTGTATCTCCAAAAATACAACGACCCACAAGATTGAGTTTTTACCACATATAATTGGATATGTTTTCTCAATGGTATATCAATCTAATTGTTTGAATCATTATATAAAAAATGTTATTGCGAAAATTGTGAGATGACCTGTAGATAACATAACTTAGAAAGCATCATGAAAATAATTTATCCTCCCTTTAATTGCGGCCATCTTTTCTTCACCTTCCTTCTGAAATTCAGATTAGATATCCTTTGGTTACCTCGTTCACTTATATATCTTCAATATGTGCAAGTGTTCCACACCAAAAATGCTCAAGCAGCTCTCACAAGAAGTTCTCCACCAATACTCCAAAAGATATTCTCACAAGAAGCTCTCCATTGATCCACAAAAAGGATGATCTACAAGAGACCATTTCTATCTTATTTATACTTTCAACCTATAGGTCACTTAACCCATTTTTAGGTCACTTAACCCATTTCTCGGTTACTTAACCTATTTTCCTTATTTTAGGGTTAACCACTTTCCATAAATAGAAAGTTCTCCAATACTTTATCACTTAAATATTCCTTCTTGATTTTGTCACTTCTCTTTATTATTTAAATAATCC
>JZKD02S0463242.1:257618-274954 GCA_000966675.3 Picea glauca | reverse complement strand
AGGAGGTTGCCCCCTCGAAGAGGCTTATTATCTGAAATTATCTCTTTTTCAAGGCGTTGAGTACTTTTCCTGAGGTTTTTCTATGCTATATTGATGTTTGGTTCTTAACAGTATCCCCATGAGGTTGTCATTTCGGTCTTGATGGATTCAAGCGTCAAAATTTTTGGGTACCATATGGGGGAACAATTTAATTTCAATATATTTGAGGAACCATAAATCTCCATGGCTCAAATATTTGAGAAGAATATTCAAGAAAATTGCTACTTATTTTAAGCATGGCTCACCTTTTTTGTAATTTCAAAAAGAAACGAGAAGCACCAAAGATTCAGGATAATGAATTTCCTGGAAAATCCATTGAAAAAATTCAAAATGAAGGGTTTCATGCATGCCATAATGATTATTTATATTCTTCATAAATCCCATCAATGGATTTTCAAGACTCGGTAAAAGGGATAAATACTCAAAGAAGGAGGTGATTTCATAATTACCCTTTAAATATACCCGAAATATACTTTCAAATGCCTAATATTCTTATTGAATTTTTTTCTACATTTTTTGGGGATGCTTCAGAAGATGTAGAGAAACACTTGATTAATTTTAAAGGTACATGTTATGACTTCAACCTCACTGAAGACAATGTTACATGTATAATATTCCTACAAACTCTATAAGAGGATGTTCTTGAATGGTATAGTTCATTAATGCCTAACTCCATTACTAGTTGGGATGTGTTAGAAGATTCATTTGCAGAAGCGTTCAACCCAAAGGTGCATTCATATGTTTTTGATGATGTTTTAAATGTTGTTTCCCACCCACCCTCTCCCACATGGACACAAAAAGATGAAATGAATGATTCAGAAGAAGAATACCATGAAACACTGCAATACTTTTCTAAATCAAATATTGTTGGGAATGAAGGAAAAAATTCCAAAGACCAAGAAAAGGATATCAACATCTCATATACTCAGTATGAAGAAAAAATGAAAGAGTCTTCACCAAATACACAAGAAGATTCCATCCTTGTGATAGATGATGAACCATCACAGGAGAACTTGCAGTAAGAAGAATTGATGGAAGAAATGAATCTTGAGAAGAATGATGAACAAGATCACCCTTACAAGAAAGAAGAATATTTTCAAGAGACTTTTGATGAATCAATAACCTTGGAAGTGTTGGAATACTGAGGGGGGGGGGGGTGAATCAATATTACCCATTCTTAACAATTAACAATTACTTTTTATATTTTATTGATCACCACAATAAAACAACAATGAATTGTATGCAAAATCATTTATATAAATATATTTAACATCAATTACAAGGTTTTATAAATAATAGTGAAAGACACCAATCCTCTTTAGAGCACCATATCTAGGAGACATAGATCCCCTTCTTCACGGCACCAACCCTAGTAAGAACCAAATCCCTCGTCTTTAGGGCACCAACCATAGGAAGCACACACTCTCTTGTATTTAGGGCATCAACCCTAGGAAGCATGAACTCCATTATCTTTTACAATTTGCTTGGCAAGAATATGAATCCTTCCATGCTCCTCCCTTCCACTCTCACTTCATAAGAACCAAAAATAATTCTTCTTGCACTATGCTTTTGTTTTAATATTCTTATCTGGACTACAAAGATACTTTCTTCTCACCACTCTTTCTTGTTTATATACTCTTCCAATTTGTCATCATTTGACTGTGCCATGTGTCTTTACTAACGTGGATATCTTGATGTGGCACATGTCCTCCTTTATGACTTGCTCTATCCTTCCACTCAACTTGATCCAATGGTTGAGAATTCTCTTAGAGGAGATAAAAAATTAGGGATGATTGTGGGGTCCTCAACTAGAATGACCTTTAAAACTATCGTCGAGTTCCACAATGGAAACTGCTCATTTGGTAGTGAAAATGATACCAACAATAGATCTATTGGAAAGTGACCATCAACGGTCGGTGTGGATTGTGGAACCATAAATCGTGCATGGTTTATCTCATATCCCAAACTCCACAATTGAATTTGTGTGATTGTTGATGCATCAATCATAGTCGTTGATCTTTGAATCGATGATATCTGACGGTCTAGACTAATTACAGGATTGGAAATAACACATTGTTTAATTCTCCCTTTGGGCTTCATAATCAATCCTTGCCCTTGATATGAAGCTTGCATATCTATTGGTCACAACTTGATCTGATTATTGACCAATCCTCCAATGGTACTTCTCTTTTGATGCAAGCGCATCAACCACAAGTGCACAAAGAGGACATCTGGATACACACCAACGCACATTTTGGAGATATTTTAAATTTCAAAGGATTCCACATTAAGGTAATATATGGAGAGACATAAGTTCCCTTACATGTTTTGGGTTTGTAAGACAGATCTTGAACGTTTCTCTCATATTCCGGTTGTAGGAAATTAATGTAATCATGTAAAGTAGTGGTAGAGCTTTTAATTCAATAATATAACTTATAGTTGTAGGAGGGAAAAACTTAAGAGGACTCCCTCGTAGTTGTATTGTATCACCATTATCATTCATTCTAATGGTAAATAAAGTTGTAGAGCAAGAGCGACCAGAGAAGAACATAGATTTTAAAGATTGTATGAGAAGATAACTATTGCTATAGAAACCCATGTACATATGCACTTGGATTAATATAAGAAAGTTTTGATCCAATTTTAAGGTGTTTTATGAATTATTTTTAAATCTATTGAGTGGTATGTTTACAATTTAATTTCAGTCTTTGTTATGAATTTGTTTCAATGATGTGTATGTGTCTGATTTCATGTTGAATGTATGAAGTCTATGAGAGGGAGAGTATGAGTTTCAATTTTTTCTCTTCCTGAGAATTCCTGCAAGGAGTGCAGTGAAAGTCTGCAAGGAGTGCAGTGAAAGTCTGCAAGGAGTGCAGTGAAAGTCTGCAAGGAGTGCAGTGAAAGTCAGCAAGGAGTGCTTTGAAAGTTTGTAAGGAGTATGTTTATAGGTTCTGAGTTCTATCTCAGAAAGCTCAGGAGAGATACTGTTGATCTTATACCCACGTAAGTGAAAGTATAGCATAGATTCATGCAAGGTGTGCACAGGCCAGGTAAAGTCTTAAACTTTTCCCAACCTAGGTGAGCGGTTGAAGAATTTTTTTCGCAAGGAGTGCGCAAAGTTGGAAGATTTCAGATAATTAGAAATTATTGTGAAGGCTGCAAAGAGTGTCTGCAAGATTCCTAAAATCCTTGAGTTTGTAGCAAGGTTAAATCTCAGGAAGGATAGAGATTTCGAAGAGTTCGAAGGAAAAGACGAGGGTCAAAGTTATCTCACAGAAGGAAAGATCAGGAGGAAGGATGCCAAGCTATTCAGAAAGGAGTTATCAAGAGCCTGAATGGACAGTGGAAATCCTTGGAGGGATAATTACAGATACCTGTGGATCGTCAGATCTAGTGGAGTTTGAGGAAGGATAAAGGCGAGAGTCTTTTAACATTTTCAAGCTCAGGAGAGATAACAATCATTAGATCCATAGGAGTGTGATTCGTCGACTGGGCGCTCCAAATCATCGTGTTTCGGGAGTTGGGAGTGTGGAGGACCTTGTTTCGGGAATTCATGATATGCGAAATCCCGACGCGATTTGGACCGTCAGATCGTGGGAAGCTTAGGACCGTTGATCCTTGGTGAAGAAGTCGTGAGTTCGGACTTCAGGAAAGAAAGGAGAAGAGTCGCATCGCAAACTCATGAGTCATGAAATCCTGACGTGCTTAGAGGCGAGGACCCAGGATTTGGCTGGAGGTCACATGGAAGAAGCATAAGGGAGGAGCTAGTGGACCCTTATCCCTTTTCGAGGTTTTGAGAATCGAAGGACTCGAGAGGACTCACAACAAAAATCATGAAATTTGAAACACGTTTTTAGGATAAGTCAGTTGTTGCGTCGACGGTCACGTGGAGTGAAGGTTTGTGCCTAGTGCTTGTTCACATAGGAATAACTTCTAAGAAGGACCTATGGTTTTATAGGTAGTAAAGGTTCTAGTGGGAACTAAGGAGTTGTTTCATCTCATAGATATTTGAAGATCCAAAGATCGTGAGGTCAACAGACCCTACTGAGGTGGGTGTTGTGTTAGGTGGGATCAAAGATTACAATCATTGTTTTCTGTAAGAAAGAGAAGACAAAAGGAAATTTGTGATTTGAATTTGCACCAAAAGATAGAAAAAAAAATTCTTCCAAGAAGACGTCAATAAAGACCAATGCCCGATCCAGCCGTGGAAAGGGAAATGAGAGAATTTCGTACTCAGTTAGATGATATGGAGACAACATAGAGGCAAATACTTGATACTGGAGATATCAGTAAGGATGAAAGCGAAAATGAAGGAGGACCCGAAGAAGAGGTTGTAGTTGAAGATGTTGAAGAGGAATGTCTATTCAAATATGTTGCAAGAATAGGTGCCAAAGAAAAGTTGGACATCCTGATGTATCAAGGCAGCTTGGACATTGAGGAGCTTCTAGATTGGTTTAGAGCTCTGGATAAATACTTTGTCTGTGAGGATATCGAAGAATATAAGAAAGTAAAGCACACTTTCACTAGACTGAAAGGGAATGTAGCATTTTGGTGGGATGAAATGCAGGATGACAGGCGTTGCAAAGGAAAACAAAGAATAAAAAACTAGGATAGGATGGTCGCGGAGATGAAAGCCAAATTCATACCCAGAGATTACCAAATTAATATGTTTCGAAGAATGCATAATTTCAGACAGAAAGGGATGATAGTGAAGGAATACACTGAGGAGTTTGACCGACTTAACATTAGAGCATGTTATCATGAGAGTCATGATAAAAAGGTCTCCAGATATATGAATGAGAGTCATGAAAGCATAAGAGAAATTGGCCCGAAAGCAAGGTCAAAGGGGCAGAGGTAGAATTCAGAGTAGAGGCAAAGCAATTTCCCAGGACAGAGTACAAAATGCCAAGGAGGAAGAAAATAAGCCTCATAATCACCCAGAGAGGGGAGGAAGTTCAAAGGGAGGACAATATGTGGATAGGAACACTATTCCTCGGGAAAGAGGAAGACGAAGAGGCAAAGGAGGTGAAGTAAAATGTTTTTTCAATGGAAATATCGGACAAAAGTCTTAGGAATGTCCTGATATAAAAAAAAATGGAGGAGGTGAATCTAACATTTCAGAAGCACAGAGGCGAAAAGTTGAGGCAGAAGATCCTTAATGATGAGGAAAATTCTCTTCAATCCAGAGAAAGAGATAGAGAATCCAGTCTAGAGGAATAGCTTGTTCAAAACTTCTTGCAAGACCAATGATAGGGTATGCAAGGTGATAGTTGATAGTGGAAGTACGGATAATATAGTATCCATAGAAATGGTGGAAAATATGGAATTGGAGACAATTGCACATCCAAGCCCATATAAAGTCTCGTGGTTGCAAAAAGGACATCAGGTAACAATCACTAAATAGTGTTTAGTCGAGTTTAAGATAGGGGGTTATAGATATGATATCTTATATGATGTAATTACCATGGATGTCTGTCATCTTTTGTTGGGAAGGCCTTGGAAATATGACAGAAGTGTTGTCCATGATGGAAGAAAGAACACCTATACCTTGGAAAAGAATGGTAGGACACAAATGTTGCTTTCAATTGAGGACAATAAGGTGAAATAAGAAACAAGCAATACTATACTTCTCATGAGTGGGAAGGAACTTCTTGATGAATTCAAGAAAGATGAAGAAATGAAATTTGTTGTGGTGAGAACCTAGAGTCATGTTGACTAGTACATCAATAGATTACCCGAGGAAATTCAAGAACTGTTGGAGAATTTCGCTGATATAGTGGTGGATGATTTACCTTGTTCATTTCTACCCATCAGAAGTATAAGCCATCATATTGACCTCATACCAGGAGTGATTTTTCCAAACAAAGCAGAGTACATATTGACGCCGCAAGAGAATTAAGAGGTCAAGAAACAAGTCCAAGGTTTGATGGAAAAAGGGTTGATTAGAGAAAGATTGAGTCCATGCGATGTGCCAATAATGTTAAGTCCAAAGAAACATGGTAGATGGAGAGTGTGTACAAACTCTAGGGATATAAACAAAATAACCATTAGGTATAGATTTCCTTTACCCAGGATGGATGACTTGATGGATTGCTTAAGTGGAGCAAAGTCTTTTTCAAAAAATGATTTGAAAAGTAGATATCATTAGATTAGAATGAGGGAAGGTGATGAATGGAAGACAACATTCAAGATGAATTAAGGACTGCATGAATGGATTTTCATGCCATTTGGTTTGACGAGTGCACCAAGTACTTTTATGATATTAATGAACGAGGTCTTGAAAGATTTCATCGAAAAGTTTGTAATTCTATATCTTGATGATATACTGATCTTCAGTAAGACTAAGGAAGAACATTTGAGACATTTATCTTTAGTGATGAGGAGGTTGCATCAAGAGAAGTTGCTGATAAATCTGAAAACGTTGTCTTTCATGATGACGAAGATTATTTATTTAGGTTTTGTGATCTCTTCGAATGAATTGAAGATGGATCCAAAAAAGTTAAGAGAAATTAAAGAATGGCCATTACCAAGGAACATCTTAGAAATCATAAGCTTCCATGGATTAGTTAGTTTTTACAGGAAGTTCGTCAGGAATTTTAGTGGAATTTGTGCATCAATGATGGATAGAGTCAATAAAATGCATAAATCATTTCATTTGATAGAGGAAATGGAGAAAAGTTTCAAGTTGTTGAAAGAAAAGATAATTGAACAACCAGTTTTGGTTCTGCCAGATTTCAACAAAACATTTCAATTCAAATGTGACACAAGTGGATTTGCGATTGGAGGATTCTTAAGTCAATACAATAGACCAGTTGCATACTTAAGTGAGAAGATGAACGATGTAAAAAAGAATTATTCCACGTATGATAAAGAGTTTTATGCAGTCATACAAGCACTAAAGAAATGGAGGAACTATCTGGTTCCAAAAGAGTTTGTTTTTTATAGCGACAAGCATGCCTTACATTTTATAACCAGATAGGATAAATTCAACCTGAAACATGATAATGGGTTGAATTTATGAAAAAATTTACTTTTGTTATAAAGCACATTTATGGAAATGCTAATAAGGTTGCGGATCCATTGAGAAGGAAATGTTTGATTCTGCAGGAGTTTCGTGTGAAGACCTTAGGTTTTGATAGCCTTAAGGATATGTATAGAGATGATTCATATTTCAAGGATGCTTATGAAGGATGTGAGAATATTTTTTTGAGAGACAAAACCCAATGGATTGAATACTTGATTCAGGATGGATTGTTGTTTAAAGGAAATCAGTTGTGTATCCCAAAGGGTTCTATGAGAGAAAATATTTTGAAGGAAAAACATAGCGGGGGATTGGTTGGACATTTCGGCCATGATAAAACATTTACACAACTGAAAAATTTGTATTATTGGCCAGGAATGAAGACAAATGTCAAAAAATTTGTCAATAGGTGTAGAATTTTCCAGCACGCATAGGGAAAAAGACAAAATACAGGGTTGTATCAACCATTGCCAATACTAGAGAGGTCATGGGACGCAGTAAGCATGGATTTTGTGTTAGGACTGTCGAGGACACAAAGGGGTTGTGATTCCATATTCATGGTAGTCGATAGATTTTCCAAAATGGCACATTTTATTCCATGTCAAAAAACTAGTGATGCAACACACATTGCAAATCTGTTTTTCAAAGAAGTTGTTCGACTTCATGGTTTACCCAAAAGTATTGTTTCAAATAGAGATACCAATGTTTTTGGTCATTTCTAGAGGACACTATGGAAAAAGATGAGAACAAATCTATCTTTTAGATCAACATATCACCCTCAGACGAATGGACAAACTGAGCTAGTAAATCAAAGTTTGGGAGACTTGTTGAGGAGTTTGGTAGTTGAACGTCACAGTCAGTGGGATCAAATTCTACCGCAAGTGGAATTTGGATATAATGACTCACCTAACAGAAGCACATGACAAATCCCATTTCTAATAATGTATGGAATGCATCCATTATGAGTATCTGAGTTGAGAGACTTAAAGCAGAATGAGTTCAGGAGTGCCGGAGAAGACGATTTTGCAACAGAGGTGCAATACCACCACAGGAAGATCAAAGAGTGGTTGCAGAATTCCAATCAGGAATACAAGAACAGAGTAGATCAACACAGAAGAGAGCTCCAATTCGAAGAGGGAGATTTAGTTTTAGCACACCTCAGAAAGGAAAGATTCCCAAGGGGAACGTATAATAAGCTAAAGATGAAAAATATAGGGCAAATGCTTACGAAATAGAATTTTCGGATGATGTGGGCATATCACCCATATTCAACGTAGAAGATATGTATCCTTATAGAGCGGATGAAGCAAGAGGAGAAGATAATTAAAAGGAAGTTCAATGGGTCAAACAGATTTTGGTAGCTGAAAAGTCACATATGGAAAAGATCATTTATCAGAGAGTTGGTAAGAAGACCCGGAAGAAGACATATTTTGAGTATTTGAAAAAGTGGAAGGGACACCCAATTGAATATGCCATTTGGGAAAGTGAAGAAGATATCCAGAAACATGGACATACAGTGCAAGAGCTCATGGACAGGAGTCCATGATTTTTTTAGCCAGAGGAGTATGATGCATGAGCATCACCCACAAGTGCACACGAAGGACAGCTGGATATGCACCAACACGCATTTTGGAGATATTTTAAATTTCAAAGGATGCCACATTAATGTAATATATGGAGAGACATAAGTGCCCTTAAATGTTTTTGGGATTGTAACGGATATCTTGAGCGTTCCTCTCATATGTCGGTTTTAGGCAATTAATGTAATCATGTAAAGTAGCAGTAGATATTTTAATTCGATAAGATAGCTTATAGTTGTAGGAGGAAAAAACTTAAGAGGAATCCCTCATAGTTGTATTGTATCACCATTATCATTCATTATAATGGTAAAAAAAGTTGTAGAGAAAGAGAGAGAAGAGAAGAAAAGAGATTGTAGAGATTGTATGAGGAGATAGTTGTTGCTATAGAAACCCATATATAGATGCACTTGGATCAATATAAGAAAGATTTGATCCAATTTTATGGTGTTTTATGAATTCTGTTCACATCTATTGAATAGTATGTTTACAGTTTAATTTCAGTATATGTTATGCATTTGTTTCAATATTATGTATGTGTCTGATTTCATGTTGAATGTATGAAGTCTATGAGAGGGATATTATGAGTTTCAACTGTTTCTCTTCCTAATAATTCCTGCAAGGAGTGCAGCGAAAGTCCACAAGAAGTGTAGTGAAATTCCACAAGGAGTGCGTTGACAGGTTCATATTTCTATCTCATAAATCTTAGGAGAGATATCGTTGATCTTATACCCGTGAAAGTGAAAGTATAGTGTAGAGTTGTGCAAGGTGTGCGTAGTCCAGGTAAAGTCTTAGACTTTTCCTAACCCAGGTGAGCGGTTGAAGAACTGTTGTCGCAATGAGTGCGCAAAGTTGGAAGATTTCAGATAATCAGGGATTATCATGAAGGCTGCAAGGACTAGATGCAAGATTCCTAGAATCCTTGATATTGCAGCAAGGTTCAAGCTTAGGAAGGATAGAGACTTTGAAGATTTTGAAGGAAAGGATGAGGGTCGAAGTTATATCGTAGAAGGAAAGATCAGGAGGGAGGATGCCAAGCTATTCGGCAAGGATTTATCAGGAGCTTGAACAGAAAGTTGAAATATTGATGCAGGAGCATCTCTAGTAGCAAGCGAGCGTGGGACAAACGCCATCACATTTTTGGCACATGTCAAAATTGTTTGCAATATTTTGAAAGTTTGGATGCGTAGACTTTAATGTAGTAGTTAAAGAAGGGCATACTTCCATATTGTAAACAGATCTTGAGCGATTCACTCTCATCTATAAGGTGTAGAGGCATTTATGCATAATTAATGTAAGTAGGTAGATTTAAATTCTAGATTAGACAGTTTTAGGAGCTGGAGGGAAAATGACTATAGACACCCTCATATTGTATCATTGTAATATTATCAAGGAGATCATAGAGCATAGAGAAGAGTTGTAGCAGAGAGTTGTGTAGAAGAACCCATGTACAGAAGTTCTGAAATTAATTTATATGAAGCTTTGATTCAGACTCATGGCGTTCTAATACTTTCTATGTATACATGTTGAATGTTTTGCTTATGGTTGTTTTACTCTTTCTGTTGTACATTTGATTTTATGCTATGTATGTATGATTTCATGTTAAGTGTTTGAAGTCTGAGAGAGTAAGGAGATGAGTTTCAATTGTTTCTCTTCTTGAGTCAGAGTTCCTGCAAGGAGTGCAGTGAAGCGTCCACAAGGAGTGCATTGACGGGTTCAGAGTTCATCTCTAAAATCTCAGGAGGGATACCGTTGTTCTCATTTCAACTGGAGTGCAAGACAAGCACAAAAGTCGTGCAAGGTGTGCATAGGCTGGTTGGAAGTTCATAACTTATCAACCCAAGAGAAGGTTGAAGGCTACTATCGTGAGGAGTTGCACAGAGTCAAAGGATTCAAATACTTAGATGTATTTGAAGAATTTCCGCAAGGAATGCGTGCAAAAATATCATAGGAGATTTGAGTTGGCGAAATAAAGCTCAAGAGAGTTAGCGTCTTCAAGGTGTTGGAAGAGTAGAAGGGAAATTTAGCCATCATGTAGAAGATAGGTTCTAGAAGAGAATCGCAGGGTCAATTTAGAACCAGAGATCTTTGAAAGAGATATTGGATGGTTAGAATTCTCTGAGGAGAATACCCGAAATAGCGAGAGCCGTAGGATCTACAGGAGCTGCAAGGCAGATAAGGGCCATTGATCTTGACTTATTGGACGTCAGATCATTTCGGTATTTCAGGGGTTGGAAAGTCCGAAGTGTAAGCCAAAATCCTTGGCTGATCAAATCCCCAGAACGCGAAAAGGAGGGTTTCGTGTGTGGAATCAAGGAAAGCAAGTTTAAGTTTTCAGGACTTCAGAAATTGGAAGGTGGAGAGGACATAGAGTTCAAACTTTAGCATATTGAGCTCCTAGTACGTGAAATCACGCTGACCATTGGATCGAGGGAAGGTCCACAGCCGTCGATCTCCTTGGAAGCAGAACCTTAGCATTTCAACATTTTGGGATTCATCACACTGGGAGTCCCGTCGACGAGAGAACCGAGATAGTAAAGAGGAGAACCGAGTACGCGAAAGTCCGAAAGGATTTCAGGAGACGTAATTTCAGCATTTCAGGGTTCAGAGGTTCAAGAGCCCTGAGGACATAGTAAAAGCGCATTTCGGTGGTTGAAACCCCCAAATTGCGAAGAGAAGGGGAAGGCCGGGACATTTGTATTTCGACAAAATGTTAATTTGGGTTTCAGGACTCTGGGAGTCGAGGGGAAGAGGTAAGGTGCGCGACCACAAGATTCGTGAATTCAAAAAGTCCGGTATCCTGAAATAAAAGAGGAATTCCCTCAAGGTTTTATTGTGGGTATATTTCTCGAAAGGGAAATAGAAGAGCCAGTCAAGCTCTTGGGATGAAACGGGAAGATCCTGTGCGGACTCCAACCTGCGGGTCTAGGGAGGGGTCTACGTCAGTTGTGGTATCAAAGCCCTTCTATGTTTGTATATTGTAGATAGAGGGTGAGAGAAAGATTTAAAACCATGCCGCAAAGAAGAAGAGACAGGCAAACACTTGATCCACCAGAGGAAAGGGAAATGCCAAGAAGAAGGAGTAGGCAATTACCTAATCTGCCAGGGGCAAGAGAGATGCGTGAAATGCATGCTAGGATTGATGCCATGGAAATAGAATAGAGGTGCATAGTCGGTATTGGAGATATCAGTGAGTCTGAAAGTGAAAATGAAGCTGGACATGAAGGAGAAGAAGTTGCAGTAGAAGAACGGCTATTCAAGGCTGTTGCAAGGATAGGTGCCAGGGAAAAAATGGACATTCCAGTATATGAGGGAAACCTGGATGTTGAAGAGCTTCTAGAGTGGATTAGAGACCTGGATAAGTATTTTGACTATGAATATGTCAAGGAAGACAAGAAGGTCAAACATGCTGTCACAAGAATTAAAGGACATGCAACATTATGGTGGGATGAACTGCAGGCTGACAGACGCTGCAAAGGCAAGCAGAAAATCAAGAGTTGGGATAGAATGGTTGCGAAGATGAAAGCAAAATTCATACCCGAGGATTATCAAATTACTCTATTTCGGAGAATGCAGAATTTGAGATAGAAGCTGATGTCAGTGAAAGAGTACACTGAATAATTCTATAAGCTAAACATCAGAGCAGGTCATCGGGAAAGTGATGATGAAAAGGTTGCCAGATATATGAATGGTCTGAGATATGACATCCAATATGAGATGAGCATGATGATCATTCGAAATGTAGAAGATGCTTATCAGATGGCTCTGAAGGCTGAAGAGAAGCTAAGCTGAAAGAAAAGTCAAAGAGGGCGAGGTAGAAGTCAAGATAGAGGCAAAACAATTGTCCAAGATAGGAATCATAAACCTAAGGAAGAGTGTAAGAAACCTCAAACTCAAACTGAGAGAGGTGGAAGCTCACAGAGAGGACAGTATGCTAATAACAACACTTTTCCTCGTGCTAGAGGAAGAGGAAGAGGTAGAGGTGAAGTGGTAAAATGATTCACATGTGGAAATAATGGACACAAATATTATGAATGTCCAGATAAGAAGAAAGAAGGAGGTGAAACTCACATTGTTGAAGCACAAAGACAGAATGTTGAGGCAGAAGATCACTGATGATGAGGAAAGTTCTCTTAACACCAGAGAAGGAGGTAGAAAATCTAGTCCAAAGGAACATACTTTTTCAGACTGCTTGCAAGACTAGAGACAAGGCATGCAAGGTCATCGTGGACAGTGGTAGCATAGAAAATATTGTTTCTACAGAGATGGTAGAAAAGCTGGAGCTGGAGACTATTGAACATCCAAGCCCATATAGAGTTTCATGGCTACAAAAAGGACATCAGGTAAATGTCACTAAACAATGTTTAGTTGAATTTAAAATAGGAGGATATAAGGATGAAATACTATGTGATGTCATCCCCATGGATGTTTTTCATCTATTGTTGGGTAGACCATGGAAATATGACAGGAATGTGATTCATGATGGGAGAAAGAATACATACACCCTGGAGAAGAATGGAAGAACTCACATGTTGTTGCCAATTAAGGATAAAGAAGTGACAACAGAGGTAAGAAACATTGTACTTCTCATGAGTGGGAAGGAACTTCTTAAGGAGGTTAAGAAGAAGGAAGAAACACAATTCGTCATGGTGAGCAAACCTCAGATTGTTTTAACCAGTACAAGGGTGGATGATTTACCCGAAGAAATCCAGGAGTTGCTGTAGGAGTTTGTTGATATAGTCGTGGATGAACTACCTTGTTTGTTGCCACTGATCAGAAGTGTGAGTTATCATATTGATCTCATATCTGGATCTAGTTTACCAAACAAAGCAGTGTACAGATTGACACCGCAGGAGAATGAAGAGGTCAAGAGATAGGTCCAAGATTTAATGGACAAAGGATTGGTTAGAGAGAGCTTGAGTCCATGTGTTGTTCCAACAATGCTCAGTCCAAAGAAAGATGGAGGCTGGAGGATGTGTACAGACTCAAGGGAAATTAACAAGATTACCATCAGATATAGATTTCCATTGCCAAGGATGGATGATTTGATGGATTGCTTGAGTGGAGCAAATTTTTTCAAAGATTTATTTGAAAAGTGGATATCATCAAATCCGAATGAGAGAAGGTGATGAATGGAAGACAACATTCAAGACAAATGAAGGGCTGTATGAGTGGCTTGTTATGCCATTTGGCTTAACAAATGCACCTAGTACTTTCATGAGGTTGATGAATGAAGTCCTAAAGGAGTTCATTGGAAAATTTGTCATTGTATATCTTGACGATATACTGATTTTTAGTAGAACAGAAACAAAGCACTTGAAACATTTGGCTACAATGATGAAGAAATTGCAACAAGAGAAGTTGCTGATAAACATGAAGAAGTCATCATTCATGAAGATAGAGCTCATTTATTTGGGATTTTTTTATCTCTGCAGATAAGTTGAAAATGGATCCAGATAAAGTGGAGGTGATTAAAAATTGGTCGTCGCCAAAGAGTATCTTTGAAGTTAGAAGCTTTCATGGATTGGCTAGTTTCTACAGGAAATTTATCAGAAATTTCAGTGGAATTAACGCACCGATGATGGAAACAGTGAAGAAAAGACATAAATCTTTTCACTGGATAGAAGAAGTAGAGAAAAGTTTCAATTTGATGAAAAAGAAAATTACTGAACAACCAATTTTGGTGTTTCCAGATTTCAGCAAGATGTTTCAGGTCAAGTGTGATGCAAGCGAATTTTCCATAGGAGCGGTCTTAAGCCAAGACGATAGACCAATCACGTACTTCAGTGAGAAACTGAATGAAGTGAAAGTGAAGTACTCCATGTATGATAAAGAATTTTATGTGGTCATACAGGCACTGAAGAAGTGGAGGCACTATTTGGTTCCTAAAGAGTTTGTTTTGTACAGTGATAATCATGCCTTACAATTCGTGACTCAACATGATAAATTGAACCAGAAGCATGCAAAATGGGTTGAATACATGCAAAATTTTACTTTTGTAATTAAACATATTTATGGAACTACTAACAAAGTTGCTGATGCTTTGAGCAAGAAATGTTTGCTGATGCAGGAATTTAGAGTCAAAACTTTAGGTTTTGATAATCTCAAGGACATGTATAGAAATGATCCAGATTTCAAAGAGGCGTATGAGGCATCTAAGAATCCAATTCTCGGGCACAAAAGTCAATGGAATGAATATATGATCCGGGATGGATTACTATTCAGAGGCAATCAACTGTGTATTCCAAAATACTCCATGAGAGAGAATCCGTTGAAGGAAAAACACAGTGGAGGATTGGCCGGACATTTCGGTCATGATAAAACGTTCTCGAAATTAAATGGCTCATATTTTTGGCTAGGGATGAGGACAGATGTCAAAAGATTCATGGACAGATGAAGAATTTGTCAGCACACAAAAAGAAGAAAACAGAACACAGGGTTATATCAACCATTACCCATACCTGAAATACCATGGGATGCAGTGAGCATGGATTTTATATTAGGGTTGCCGAGAACACAAAGAGGGTTTGATTCAATCTTTGTGGTGGTAGATAGATTTTATAAAATGGCACACTTTATACCATGTTAGAAAACTAGTGACATGACTCATATCGCAAACCTGTTTTTCAAAGAAGTTGTCAGACTTCACGGCTTACCAAGGAGCATGGTTTCAGACCGAGACACTAAGTTTGTGGGACATTTCTGGAGGACTTTATGGAAGAAGCTGGGAACAAAATTGTCATTTAGCTCAGCATATCATCCTCAGATGGACGGGCAAACATAAGTTGTAAACAAAATCTTGGGAAATTTACTAAGAATCCTAGTGACTGAACACCACAGTCAGTGGGACCACATTCTGCCATAGGCGGAATTTTCTTATAATGATTCGATCAACAAAAGCATGGGGAAGAGTCCATTTTAGATTGTTTATGGAATACAACCAAGGGGAGTTTCTGAATTGAAGGATTTAGAACAGGATGAAACTATAAGTGCTAGTGCAGAAGATTTTGCAGAGGCAATGAAAGAACTTCACAGCCAAGTGAAGGAGCGATTGTAGAACTCAAGCCAAGAGTACAAGTGCAGAGAAGATCAACATAGGAGAGACCTTCAATTGAAGTTGGTGATCTGATTCTTGCACACCTAAGAAAGGAAAGGTTCCCAAGGGGAACATATAGCAAACTGAAAATGAAAAAGATTGGACCATGTAAGATCATAAGGAAATTTGGGGCAAATGCATACGAGATTGAATTACCCAATGGGGTCGAAATTTCACCGATATTCAATATCTCAGATTTGCACCCTTACAAAGCTAAAGAAGCAGGAGCAGACAATGAACAAACATAAGTTCAGTGGATTAAACAAATGCCTGTAGCTGAAAATCCATAGATGGAGAGTATACTTGACAAGAGAGTCAACAAGAGGACTAGAAGAAAAGAGTATTTTGAATACTTGGTCAAATGGAAGGGACATCCAATTGAAGATTCCAACTGGGAGAATGAAGAAGAAATTCATAAGCATGGACAGACCATACAAGAGCTCATTGTTGTTGGGAAAAATACCCTACGGACTAGCAAACTAGGGTCAGATTTGCACGCAGATTTTAACTGTAAAGAAATGACTTCTTAACCTACCACCCAAAACTTAAACCCCTCTTTCACGATACATGCATGGAAAGGAACTACTAACCTTTTTACTGATGTTTGGTGTAGATCCTCTATTGCGCTTTGCCCGCTTACTTGCGCTGCTCCTTCTAAAGTTAACCTGCAATCAAGACAAAACACTAAGCATGCATGCTACTTTTCTACTTGAGGGTTAGAAATTAAGCATAAATTACACAAATCATAGATAACTCATGCATTGGGATGGGAACAATATTCTTTTATTATTTTCAAAATGAATCAACTTACAATCAAAGTCGAGACCGGCCACCGCTCCTTGATCCTGATCCTGGGCTCCTCCTCTTCTTTTGTCTTCCAACTGCTTTACGTTAATTCTCCTTAGGCTTGAGGAAAGGCTAAAGGGTTGGGACAAATGGATTTGGAAAATGGGCAGAGTTTCTTTGCTATAATTTTCCTCCTTCCAAATGGTACCCCTACCCCTTCTTTTATAGGCTAGAAGGAGCTAGGGTTTTGGACAAACTCTCGACCATGCATGGCCCGGAGTTTCAGTTAACTGACCCATAGCTTTTTGTCCTGTCGGCAACTTTCCTATTTTTGTGTTTTGTTAGGTAAACGCGGGCTGTAGTAGGCCTGCCAACGTTCATACGCGTGCAGTAGTGGGTTAGGGCGCATGTACCTTTACCCAAGAGGATTTTCAAAGAGGTTGTTCAACAGATGTTTTGGCAATGAAGGGATATGAGTTGGCCTGATGCCAGGTAAGCATGTGTGGTGCAATTTAGGGTTATAACAGATGCCCCCTAATGTGTGAGGTTAGAAGAGCATCTGATGGATGAAATACATTACCAATCTTTTACCCATCTGTACTGATACGCTGAACGAGTGAGCCCAAGGATCAAGAATCAGGAGGTGCCGTCTACAAAATAACAAATGTCTCACCGAGGCGGGCATAACCATGCTCAGGATAAAATAGAACCATGGATACCAATCAAATACACTGTAGATCCATGTCAAATAACTATAAAGAGTAGCCGCGAATAATACACAACGGAGCTACATCTCGAAATCAGAAAGATATACATA
>JZKD02S0463242.1:219336-255205 GCA_000966675.3 Picea glauca | reverse complement strand
TTTGAGAGATTTCTGTGTTTCAGTCCTCGGCTGACAGTACGAGGAAATCTGGCCACTTTCCCCGCAGTATGCAGATGGGCAGTGTTACTTCCGCGACAGGGTGGTGGAAGGACCGTGGAGGCCTTCAACGACAACTTTTTTGCTTGGCTGTCATGACAAATCTCGGCTATAGAGGGCTACTCATATGCGGGGATCGACTTCTCCAGAGATTCAGAGATATCAGTGCCTCCTGGTGAGGAGCGAGGGGAGATGGGTAAGTCTCCACCTGTATAGTTTTTTTTGTTTGCATATGTAATTTTTATGTCTTTTTTGATATATATATCATGTTTTTGTATACCAGAGTTTTTGATGGGTGAACGTTTATTGCATGCAGATGTGGGACCCATGCGGCCTACCGACTATGCACGAAATAGGCATCGCCCACGACCAGAAGCCGCAGCTGCCGCTGCTGGAGGAGCAGCAGTAGCAGGGAACCTCCCAACAGGAGAGGCCGAGAGGGTCCTGAGGTGAATTGAGCAGAACTTTACTGCGCTCACTCGCACAGTTTCCATGGCAGAGATAGAGGACCTGCCGCCCTCCATGCAGACTCATGTTGTGGGGGCACCTCGGATATGGGTCCAATTGTTTAGGCATTTATCCCAAGCTGTACATGATTATAACAGGGCCCATAGGCCCTGAGAAGACTTTAGACTTTTATGTGCCACGAGCACTGATATGTATATTTTTTGAGGGCATAAGCCCAGTGACTCGTTACTATTCCCACTTTTGAGGTGCTTGCGCCCATCTATGTACTCTGAAGATTTTATGATGTTTATATATGGTTTTTTATCTCTTTTTTGTGTCTTATGGATTATGTGTGAAAAATGTATTTACATGTTTATGTCCATGATCTTTTTATATGTGGGCAAGATTCCAATCCAAAATGTGATTAGCTAGAGTATCTGTGATTTGATTTAATCTCCTAGGAACATGAAAATATGTAATGTAATCAAAGTTGCGTTCTAAGAGACGTACCCTAAGGAATCGTCGGTGTAAGGTTGGATCATGAACTCAGTATATTCTGTTTAGCTGTGACAGAACCAGTTGAGCGTCTAGATAGACCCGAAGATGAGAGATACCCAATGACAATGCGTCACGAAGCAACTCAATAACTGCACTGAACTCAACAACATTATTTTTGGTGTCACCTAAGCATATACCTCTGGAAGATAACAACTGACCCTGTGGTGTAAAGATTACCCAAGCTGCGGAGGCAAGCCTCCGCGTGTGTCGACTAGCACCATTCGCATACGCAATGAACACCTTGGACTCACTTGACATCTTCCATATTGATGAAAGATAACATCAATGACACGTCCATAACACTTTTTAAAAGAAGCGTAAAAAGGTAATAGTACAAAGACTATACATATGTTACAAAAAGTTACCCACAGTGACCTCTCTATGAGTAATACTTCTTGAGGTAGAGCCCATTTCTAGGCTTTGCCAAAGAATTCCCTTCAAAATTGACCAAACGATAAGCACCCTTTTTTAATACCTCTTTGATAATGAAGGGTCCAAACCACATGGGTTGAAACTTTCCTGCCCCCAGGGGGTCCTTGTCTTGGTCATAGACCAGGACAAGGTCGCCCGCAGAAAAAATCTGAGGATGAACGGACCTATCATATTGACACTTGACCTTATTTTTATGAGCCTCGTTGGCCAGAGAGGCATCACGACGCTGCTCATCAAGCTTCTCAAGGTGTACTAACCGCGCTTCAAGTGGAGAAGTGTCTGGCAATAACTGTACTACCAATTTCAGATATGGGATTTGACATTCGATGGGTAAGACTGCCTCCAGCCCGTAAACGAGTTGGAAAGGTGAGAAAATGGTTACAGTCTTAACTGATGTTCGGTAAGCCCATAATGCCGAGTATAACATCAAATGCTAGTTTGACTTGGCTGAGTTGATAGTTCGCTGTAGAATCATCTTAAGAGTTTTGTTTACAGCTTCCACCTACCCATTGTCTTGGGGATAGTAAGGTGATGAATGTTCTTGCCATAACCCAAGCTTTGATGTTAACTCAGTCATCATTTGATTCTGAAAGTGACTGCCATGGTCAGTGACAATCTCTCTCGGGACGCCGAACCTTGCTATAATCTGGTTGAATAAGAAGAGAGGTGCAGTCTCTCCGTCATCTTTAAAGGTTGGCATAGCTTCGACCCACTTAGTGAAGTAGTCGATAGCTACTATGATATAGCGGTGCCCCCTTGCTGACGGGGGGTTGCATGTAGTGTAATCAATCCCCCACTTAGTGAAGGGACCAACTGTGATGATAGGAAACATAGGAGCTGGATGTGCCCTCATCTTCTGAGAGAAGATTTGGCATGGATGACACTTCTTGATCGACTCGATACAATCTTTGATAAGTGTGGGCGATAAGTAACTTGCTCGTAAAATCTTTTGGGCTGTTTCCAACCCAGATAAGTGACCACCACAGGCTCTTGTATGACAATCGTTGATAATTATGATGACTTCCTCATGAGTGAGACATCGAAGCAAGATGCAGTCTACACCTCTCCGATACAACATATCATCGAGTATGAGATAATTCTTAGCCTGATGGCGTATCCGCTGACGCTCGTCACGAAAAGTAGAGGTGGGGCACTTCAAAGTCTAGAGATATATCAGTATATCTCCATACGAGGGGTCTGAATATGCAATAAAAAACATGTCCCCCCGGATAGGCGATTCCTCAGGAACAACGTCACCTGACTCAACCGGAAGTTCCGAAATAAGTTCTGCAAAGACCAATGACTTCTTGGACTTTGCTGAAATGAAGTCTAAGTCAAATTCTTGGAGGATGACCATCCATCTATTGATTTTTCCACCGATAAATTGTCGTGTCAACATGTATTGGAATGGATTCACGACATCCATGATGGTGGTCTTGCGAAACAGAACATAGTGACAAAACCGTTGAACAACATGAAATGCTGCCAACGTAAGTTTTTCGAGATGGGAATAATTAAGTTCCGGTCCTACGAGGCCTCGGCTCAGGTAGTAGATCACGTATTCTGAAAATGAATCATCTTCATGAACTAAAACCATGCCTATGGTTGACTCTGCGGCAACCAGATATAATAGGAAATCTTTGTTATAATAAGGTGGCCGTAACAGAGGTGCGGTTGTGAGAGCGTGTTTTAATGCATCGAAAGAGCGTTGAGTGGCTTCATCCCAAAAAAAGGGAACATCTTTCTTGAGTAAACGCATAAAGCCCTTGGTGATTTTGACATAGTTGGCGATGAAGCATCGTAAGAAGTTTGCCTTGCCTTGAAGACTTTGAAGTTGTAAGATTGAGCGTGGGGGGGGCAACTGTATTATTGCCTCCACCTTAAGAGGATCCACCATGATCCCTATTGTTGATACGATGAAACCTAACAAACGTCCTGACGTGACGCAAAAGCTGCACTTGTTGGGATTCAAGCGAATCCTGAAGTAGTGACAGCGTTCGAAGATTAGTCTGAGGTGCATAGGATGATCCTTTCACTTGCGAGAGCGTGATGCTAAATCATCTAGATAGGCCTTTACTATATGTTTTAGGTCATGAAAAGTAAAAGACATGGCCCGCTGGAAAGTGGCTCCAACATTCTTGAGGCCAAAAGGCATCTTACGATAGGAAAATGTACCCCACGGACAAATGAATGCCGTTTTGTGTTGGTCCTCAGGTTTGATTTGAATTTTATTATAGCCCGAAAAACCATCCATGAACGAAAAGGCTTCACAACCGGCACATTCATCAATGATCTGGTAAATGAATGGGGTTGGATAATTATCTTTTGGACATGCCTTGTTCAAATCACGGAAATCGGTACATACACGAATCGTGCCTTGTTTTTTATCAACCGGCACGGGGTTTGACACCCATTGAGTCAAATGAATAGGGTAAATGAACCCTACCTCGAGCAATTTCTCAACCTCAATCTTAATGGCTGCTGCTTTCTTAGGATTAATTGGATGAAGTTTTTGTTGAACAGGCTTGGCATCAGGATACGTTGTGATTTCATGTTCCACTATTTTCGGATCGATACCTGGCATTTCCTCATAAGACCAAGCAAAAACATCGCGGAATTCTTTGAAAAGATCCGTGTAAATCTGAATCTCTTCGGGGGAGCAATCCGCCCCGACGAAGACATTCTCCACGACGCCAGGGTTGCGGCAGATGTTGATAGGTATGGTTTCAGCGATAGTCTCCATATTTCCCTCAGCATAAATTTCCTGTGTAGCTAAGAGGTTAATAGGACACGGCTGATCTCCCGCCATGGTGATAGTGAATTTTCCTGCCTAGATTCGGTGTAACTCTGGGAGGAAATATGATCTGTGATGAAGATCATCGAAAGGTTTGTCCAGACTAGTCATTCCTTCGATTACTACTTCGTCGGAAGGAAAGACTAAGTCTAACGAATCGGTGGTAGCAAGATAATCCTGAGCCCAAATAGGCTCTGGAAGTGGATCCAAATCTTGTGCAGGAGTCAGATTAGGGTTAGCTGAAGCTTGCTGGACTAAAGAGTATGCTACTTCAGCAGCCGACAAGGGCATGGACATGCCGGAGTGCCCTGTCTCATCCATCGTGGCTGATGGGGAAGGAAGAATCCATGGATCCTCAAAGTAAGTCGTGCGGAGCGACGAAACGTGAAAAATCTCAGCCTTGTGGTGATTCGATATGAACTTGACATCGTTATGAGGAGGTGGGTAATCTAAGGTACCCATCAAGGATGGGCACAACCCAACTCCCACATTAAAGACACCGGGTTGAGGATTATCTATCATGGGAACCGTGGATGCCCCCAAAGCTGGGTCAGGTCTGGAGAAGGACAATTGATCGATGGTCACTATCTGACCCTCGTGTGGAAACAACAAGACTCAGAAAACTGTAGCAACCACAACTTGCATAGCATAAGTCCAACTCCGACCTAACAAGAGGTTATAGTCGAGGGGAGCATCGACTACCTCTACTTCGACGCACACGGTCTTCCCTCCTAACTGCACAGGGAAAGAAGGAACGATGCCATGTGGTCGGAAAGAACAACCGTCGAACGCAGTGAGGAGAGTAGGTGATGGAGACAAAGCGAGCTGACTAATGGCCTTCCAACATACTAACGACATAACACAAGTCGAAGTGCCCTCGTCGACCACCGTGCAGAAGATATTCCATGTAAAAGTTTTCGTGGGATGAGCCACTACTATCTGAAACGTGACGTGGTAAGGTAGACGAGGTTTTAAGTCAGTTGTATCTAACATGATGGTACCCGGGTTACAAGTCTCAGTAGAGCGTAAGCAGTCAACAAGGCTTTCCTCTGAGCAAGGCAGCTTTGGAGGACCTCCAAAGTGGACATCGCACAAGGGGTTTGTGATAAATATTCCGCCACAGAGTAATTCTGGGCGGCCCTTGCATTTGGGTTGTGAGAAGATTTCTTAAATGCACCCTTTGGAATGCGTGTCATGGTTTCACCCAACGTCTTCTTGATCTGTAGAGGAAGAGATGGGATCTCATCTTCTTTACCCTTCTTAGAGGTGCTTGGTTTACTATAGTCGTGCGCTCTAGTCGTTATTAAAGCATCACCCCTAACCATATATACGTTTGCGGATGAGGAATTATTTGGGGGAGGGCAGGTTTCTTGTCTCCCCCCTTCGGCACTTGTAGAGGCTTGAGTTAAATTTTTCCCATGCTGAAAGGGATTAGTCAACACGGCTTGCTGTTTCTGTGTGACAAACTTCTGGGCCTCTGCAAGTCGAGGACATAGATGGGTCGGGTGGTCTTCTGCACACAAGTTGCACGGATACCTCGCCTTCCATTTTTCTGTGGTGCCCTCGCCAACATTATCAGTGGGTTTTTTCTCCCCCTTACCCTTCTTACGTTGTTTTTTCTTCCCTTCAGGCTGCTGGGTGGCCTTTGGGTTAGTCGTCTGCACAGAGTGTACTTTCGACGTTTGGGTAGGAGGAGCAGCCAAAGCAGTAGTCTGGCTGGCCGCTGAGTGTTGTATAGATAACTGTTGCAATTGATTTGACAATTGCTCAGCGGGCTTGGTTTGTGCTGACCCAACAATACCATCAGCATGTGGTCCATCTCTCTGTCTAGTTTTATCTAGTATCGATCGTGGTGCATCCGACATGATGTTGTACAATAAACAAGACTGAGAATAGATAAGCTCAAACTGTTGAGCCCTCATGATGGCATCTTCTTCGGAGAAAACTCCTGAAGTGGCAACGTCTTTGGACAATTGTGGGACTAAAGACTTAAGGAACCACTCAAGCAGGAATGCTGGTGGGACTGGTACTTTGATTAGACTCTTTTGGCGTCTCCACTCTCGGATATGATATGAGATATGGTCCACTGTCGTCTGTTTGAAATTGGTAAGAAACTCTGTGCCAATGTCGTATCTCACAGGTAAATGGAAATGGTTAAGGAAGGGCATCGCCAATTTGCCAAAAGAAGAGTATCTTGAGCGATCAAGCTCGATGTACCATTTCGTGGTGCTCCCGATAAGAGTGCGTTGAAACAATCACAACTGGACGGAGTCATCTTTCAACGAGTTTTATGAACACCAAATATGGAAAGTAGTCACGTGATCACCTGGATCTTCGTTAGGTTTGGCCTCAAACTTTGGAATGTCTGAAGGCAACTTCGTTAGCATAGGAGGCCAACGTGGATCATGACAAATAGGATCATTTAACAACCTTGTCAAATCGGGCAAGTGTAACATCACTAGGAATGGTAGTTTGGGTTGCTGCTGATAACCTGGAAAAAAGGGCCCTGGAGTTTGACTAGCACCAGGTTGCCAGGAAAAGTTTGGCTGCTGGCTCGGATTCTAGAAGAAACTATGGCCCTCACCAGCATAAGGATTTTACATCTGTGGAGACATCATTGGCTGATTTCCCATAAAGGACATAGGATGTTGGGAATGCATCGTGTTTGAAGGACTTTGGGAAGGATTACCCCATGCCGGTCCTGATGGGAGAGGGATAGAAGTCTGTCCAGGGTTCCATTGACTGTGGAAAGAATTACTCTAGAACGACATTCTAGAGGAGGGAATGGATCCTTGTCCTGAGTTTCAAAGTCCTGCTATATGTGCCCCCGGTGCAGGAATAGTACCCTGCGCCGGAGTAGACTGTCCAAAGATGGGAGTGCCCCCAGATGGGAAAGCAGCGGATGCGAAAGTGTTGTTACCAAACGTCCCGTTCCAAACAAACGGTGACGAACCTACCGACAGAGTTTGCGCAGGTGTTCCTTGACTCCCGGCTCCAAATGAACTCGTGTGTGCAGGCTGCCCGGTGGACTGCTGATGCAGACCACCAAGTGAAGGGGACGAAGGAGATATATGACCTCCAGCGTAAGGAAAATCATTAAAAGGGACAAGAATTCCCCCAAGTTGACCTTGTAGAGGAGCGTTAGAGCTCCCTGCCCCCAGACCCAAAGTCTGTAAAGTGGAGTAAGTGAGTGCAAGACTTTTACCCAAACTAGGCATACCGTATGAGAACGGAGGGCCTGTCGCACTAGGTGTGAAGGGAGTTGTGGCCTCCGTGATAGATGGGATCGGTCCACTATGTGGCATAGTTGCGGTTGAGACCGTAGTGGCTCGGACCGACAACGGCAAGTTAGGAGATGCTTCTCCTGTGGTAGCAACGGTGGTGGGAATGGAAGAATTCCCAGAGGAAGTAACAACGTTTGGTTCCATAACTGTGTGAGGCACTGACAGGCATTCGTAAAATTGGATTGGTACAATGACCGATGGCCAAGTATCAGTGGTTGGGGTTTCAACCAAGCCAAGATTGGCGATTTATTCCTCCGGGAGTTGTTCAGGCACAATGGTTTGTTGGTCTAGCCTCCGCCTCAATGGTGGCGGGGGTGGCTCCAGTATAACCGGCGGCAGGCCCAGGAGCCTTCGTGAACGGCGGAGCTCGGGATCCTCCAATGTGTGAGAATATCCAAGAAACACTAAGGTATTCTACATGTTCAAACAGTAACACACACTAAAAAAAGAATCCCCTAAGAAATAAGTCAAGCAAACACTAAACTAGTTGGAAGAACAATTACACCAACCAACACTAGAGAAAATTACCGGTGCAAGTGAAACTCGAAAACGGAAGCACCCTTCGGGTATACTCTGCAAAGCGTGGCCCAATGTCTGTCCTAGGTACTGTGGTATACCCCCGCAGTCACCTGTGTATGTCCCTAAAAAAGATTGGCAACTAGTTTTCCAGTACGCAAATAGTCACCAAGCGGGTACAGACGATAGTCGGGTAGACCACAATGAGCAGAGTATCAAGTCTGAAACCTGTCAAGGGTATCGAGAGAAAATGGTCCGGAAGACAACTGAGGAACTCGAACGGATTCGAGACCCACGAAGCCCCGTGGCAAATGAAAATGATGGAATCCCACAACAAATCCTCGATATGTGTTCTCCACTATGCTTGGTCCGGCTTTGGAGGGGTTATCTCCGCTACCTTTCCTCAAGTGACCTCGTGTTTATCCCCTGTGTTAGAGGGGTTTCCCAGATAACTTCCATGAAACTGGACTTCTACACTCCCTATCACAAACTCCAATGTTTGGTTTTGAGTGGCCTTGGAGAGTTTCCTCTCCAACCTAATCCAAGGCCCTAGTCCTGAACTAGTGTATGAACCCTACAAACAAAAAGTCTAATAGATTTTAAATTAGCGTTTCTTTTACGGGCTTTTTTACGTCACGAGGTATGAAGGTGAAACTGATGGTGTTTAAAGACTCAAAGCAAAAATGAATGAATAAATGCTGGAAACAAAAGACTTTTACTAAATGAAAAAATCAACAACTTTTCACAAAGAAAGACTTCTTTTTCTTTTCAAATTTTCTAAGATCTCATGTAGCAAACATAAAGGAATTTCGCTCAACTACGATCTACTTATGCTCTAAATGAACTGAAAAAACTTATGAACAAAAGAGTTCTTCCTAGCTATTGATGCAGAAACACAATCTTCAAACAAAGAAGAAAATGAAAAAGGGATATATTTTTTATTTATTTAAGTGCTAAATGAAGCAACAAAGGGAAAATGCCGACAAGCACAAAACCAAGAAAACAAAACAAAATTCTGGCTTAAAGCGCAGATCGCAAAGAATCAGATCAAAGCTACCCAATGGAAATAAAAAAAGCACCAATTCTTCCGCTTGTCTAAAAACCATAAAACACAAATTTTCTTTTTTTTATCTTTTTTTTTTATCCAATATCAACTAAGAAAAAACAGGTTAAGGATAAGAGGCCCTAACCTACTGATTGTGGAACCCTAGACTCAAACACCTGAGAGGAACACTTCTCACCACAGGAGGGGGTGACTGCCCCACCCTGATTGAAAAGCAGTCTGTCAAGCATGCTACTATCACTGAAACAGCACGCGTGCAAACGCGTGTTGAGCTACAACAGAGCGCGTGTACCTGCAGGCTGCACTTACACAGGCCGCGTGTATGTATCAACTCTAAGACATAAATAACACAGGCATCCCAGACCAGGAAGAGGCCTCTGGTATTGATAACCAGGGTATCCTGAAGGCTTGGATGCTTCTTCTTAACAGAAAAGAAAAATAATTGCAAGGAATAATAGAAAGCAATAAAGAAAACTGAGACAAGACTATGAACCAACAAGACTCAGACAGGATCCAACAATCCCCCTGAGAATGTATAATTCTGACAGGGAAGAGGAGGACCACCTCTCAAGCTCTCCGAACTCCTACATGCTACAGAAACCTCTACAACAGGCGTTCACACGTGGGCTATAGAAGGTTAGGGCGCGGGCACACGCATGCAGGCCTTCTGCAGGCCGCGTGTACCTCTGTGTGTCTTGAAAATTTCCGTCAAGCAATAGTCAGGGAAAACTGGTATAAAGAACCAAGCTTCCTGCTAGCTCAGGCCTTACTGAAAAACACAGGCAAAGAAACAAAAAATCTAATTTGTTAAACTACCCAAAAACTCAACTAAATCTGGAAACCCTAAAGAGTATCTTCCCCAGTGGAGTCGCCAATTCTGTTGTTGGGAAAAATACCCTACGGACTAGCAAACTAGGGTTAGATTTGCATGCAAATTTTAATCGTAAAGAAATGACTTTTTAACCTACCACCCAAAACTTAAACCCCTCTTTCACGATACATGCATGGAAATGAACTACTAACCTTTTTATTGATGTTTGGTGTAGATCCTCCGTTGCGCTTTGCCCGCTTACTTGCGTTGCTCCTTCCAAAGTTAACCTGCAATCAAGACAAAACACTATGCATGCATGCTACTTTTCTACTTGAGGGTTAGAAATTAAGCATAAATTACACAAATCATAGATAACTCATGCATTGGGACGGGAAAAGTATTCTTTTATTATTTTCAAAATGAATCAACTTACAATCAAAGTCGAGACCGACCACCACTCCTTGATCCTGATCCTGGGTTCTTCCTCTTCTTTTGTCTTCCAACTTCTTTGCGTTAATTATCCTTAGGCTTGAGGAAAGGATAAAGGGTTGGGACAAATGGATTTGGCAAATGGGCTGAGTTTCTTTGATATAATTTTCCTCCTTCCAAATGGTACCCCTACCCCTTCTTTTATAGGCTAGAAGGAGCTAGGGTTTTGGACGAACTCTCGACCATGCATGGACGAGAGTTTCAGTTAACTGACCCATATATTTTTTTGCTGTCGGAAAGTTTCCTATTTTTTTGTTTTGTTAGGTAAACGCGGGCTGTAGTAGGCCTGCCAGCATTCATACGCGTGCAGTAGTGGGTTAGGGCGCATGTACCTTTACCCAAGAGGATTTTCAAAGAGGTTGTTCAACAAATGTTTTGGCAATGAAGGGATATGAGTTGGCCTGATGCCAGGTAAGCATGTGTTGTGCAATTTAGGGTTATAACACTCATGAACAAGAGTCCATGAAAATTTTCAAGCGAGGGAGTATGATGCAGGAGCATCGCCATCAGCAAGCCAGCGTGGGACAAACGCCATCACATTTTTGGCACATGTCAAAATTGTTTGCAATATTTTGAAAGTTTGGATGCACAGACTTTAATGTAATAGTTAAAGAAGGGCGTGCTTCCATATTGTAAACATATCTTGAGCGATTCGCTCTCATCTGTAAGGTGTAGAGGCATTTATGCATAATTAATGTAAGTAGGTAGATGTAAATTCTAGATTAGATAGTTTTAGGAGATGGAGGGAAAATGACTATAGACACCCTCATCTTGTATCATTGTAATATTATCAAGGAGATCATAGAGCATAGAGAAGAGCTATAGTAGAGAGCTTTGTAGAAGAACCCATGTACAAAAGTTTTGAAATTAATATATATGAAGCTTTGATTCAGACTCATGGTGTTCTAATACTTCCTGTGTATACATGTTGAATGTTATGCTTATGGTTTTTTTACTCTTTCTGTTGTACATTTGATTTTATGCTATGTATGTATGATTTCATGTTAAGTGTTTGAAGTCTGAGAGAGTAAGGAAATGAGTTTCAATTGTTTCTCTTCTTAAGTCAGAGTTCTTGCAAGGAGTGCGTTGACGGGTTCAGAGTTCATCTCTGAAAGCTCAGGAGGGATACCGTTGTTCTCATTTCAACTGAAGTGCAAGACAAGCATAGAAGCCATGCAAGGTGTGCACAGGCTGGTTGGAAGTTCAGAACTTATCAACCCAGGAGTAGGTTGAAGGCTACTATCACGAGGAGTTGCACAGAGTCAAAGGATTCAAATACTTAGATGTATTTGAAGAAGTGCCGCAAGGAATGCGTGCAGAAATCTCATAGGAGATTCGAGTTGGCAAAAGAAAGCTCAGGAGAGTTAGCATCTTCAAGGTGTTAGAAGAGTAGAAGGGAACTTTATCCATCGTGCAGAAGATAGGTTCCAGAAGAGAATTGTAGGGTCAATTTAGAACCAGAGATCTTTGAAAGAGAGATTGGACGGTTAGAATTCTTTGAGGAGAATACCTAAAATAGCAAGAGTCGTAGGATCTACAGGAGCTGCAAGGTGGATAAGGGCCGTTGATCTCGACTTATTGGACGTCAGATCATTTCGGTATTTCAGGGGTTGGAAAGTCCGAAGTGTAAGCCAAAATCCTTGGTTGATCCAATCCCCAGAATGCGAAAAGGAGGGTTTCATGTGTGGAAGCAAGGAAAACAAGTTTAAGTTTTCGGGACTTTAGAAACTAGAAGTTATAGAGGACATAGAGTTCAAACTTTAGCATATTGAACTCCCAGTACGCGAAATCATGCTGACCATTGGATCGAGGGAAGGTCCACAGCCGTTGATCTCCTTGGAAGCGGAACCTTAGCGTTTCGGCATTTCGGGATTCGACACATTGGGAGTCCTGTCGATGAGAGAACCGAGATAGTAAAGAGGAGAACCTGGTATGCGAAAGTCCGAAAGGATTTCAGGAGACGTAATTTTGGCATTTCGGGGTTCAGAGGTTTGAGAGCCCCGAGGACATAGTAAAAGCGCATTTCGGTGGTTGAAACCCCAAAATTGTGAAGAGAAGGGGAAGGATGGGACATTTTTATTTCGGAAAAACATTAATTCGGGTTTTGGGACTCCGAGAGTTGAGGTGAAGAGGTAAGGTGCGCGACCACATGATTCGCGAATTTGCAAAGTTCGGTATCCTGAAATAAAAGAGGAATTCCCTCAAGGTTTTATTGTGGGTAGATTTTCTGAAAGGGAAATAGAAGAGCCAGTCGAGCTCTTGGGACGAAAGGGGAAGATCCTATGTGGACTACAACCTGTGGGTCTAGGGAGGGGTCTGCATCAAATATTCAGAGGGAGAATTGTAGATACCCGTGAACCATCGGATCCAGTGGAGTTGCAAGAAGGATAAAGGAGAGAGTCTTTTAACCTTTTCAAGATCATGAGAGATAGTAGCCTTTAGATTCATAGGAGTGTGAGCCATCGATTGGGCGCTCCAAATCATCGACATTTCAAGAGTCGTGAGTGTGGAGGAACCTGTTTTGAGAATTCCCAATACGCAAAATCCCAATGCGATTTGGACAGTGAGGTCATGGGAAGCTTAGGACTATTGATCCGTGGTGAAGAATTTGTGAGTTTGGACTTTGGGAAAGAAAGGAGAAGAGTCACATCGCGAACTCACGAGTCATGAAATCCCGATGCACTCGGAGGCAAGGATCGAGGATTTGGCTGGAGGTCACTTGGCAGAAGCATACAGGAGGAGGTAGTGGACAGTTATCCCTTTTTGGTGTTTCATAAGAAGGACTTGTGGTTTAATAGGTAGTAAAGGTTCTAGTGGGAAATAAGGAGTTGTTTCGGCTTAGAGATATTCGAAGATCCAAAGACTGGGAGGTCAGCAGAACCTACCGAGGTGGGTGTTGCATCATCTTTTAATTTGATGGTCTAGACTAATTGTAGGATTGGAATTAATGCGTTGTTTGATTCTTCCTTCGTTCTCTGCAATCAATCCTTTCCCTTGATATAACACTTGCGTATCCAACAGTCCTGGTTTGTCCCATGGGGATTTCGATCTTGATCACATTTATGCAATGCACTTTCCCTTCTTATCTTCATGTGCATCATTGGTTGTTGACATCAATGACAATACATCAACGATAATATGTCCAACAATCTCCCCCTTTTTCATTGAGGGAAACACTCTAACTTCATAAAAACTCCCCCTATGATGATGCTTTTGTCTATGAAGTTACTCTCCCCCTTTGACATCAATGGAAAAGGTTTTCTCCCCCTATTGTAATGCTCCTCCTAATCATTCAATTTTTAATGAGGTTTTTGAATTACTCTTAATTTATGTTGGATATTTTCAAAAGTACTCTTGGGACGAGGTTTTGTGAAAATGTCTTCAATTTGTTCTTTGGTGTCTAGACATACTATTTTAACTATTTTTTAGGTGACTTGATATCTTAGGAAATGGTATTTACTGGGATATGTTTGGTTTTTGAATGCATGACTTTATTTTTAGAGATATTTGTGGCACTAGTGTTGTCATATTTAATAGTAATAGGATCAATATATTTTATTTGTATGTCTTCTAGAGTTTTCTTCATCCAAATAATTTGTGTGCAACAGGATGCAACAACAATGTATTCTACTTATTCTATAAAGAGTGATGTGGATGTGTTTTTCTTGCTTGACCATGCTACCAGGCTTTTTCCCAAGAAAAATGCTCCTTCAGTGGTGCTTTTCCTATCATATATGCTACCTACCCAATCTGCATCAGTATATGTGGTTAGATTGAAGTCTTTATCTTTTGGATATGATAATCCTAGTTCTATGATGGCTTGAAGGTATCTGAATATTGTTTTTACTACTTTTAAGTGGGTTTATTTAGGTGCATATTGAAATCTCCCCACGATTCCTACAACCTGCATGATGTTAGGTTTTGTTGATGTTGAATAGAGAAAACTTCCAACCATATATCTATACATAGTTTGGTCTAGTTTTGGTGAATAATCTTTTAGACTTAGTTTACATCCATTTACCGTTGGACTACCCACGAGTTTAATGTCTTCCATTTGGAATTTCTTTAGAATTTCCTTGATATATTTGGTTTGAGAAACAAATATTCCATTTTCTGTTTGATTTACTTGTAAACCTAAGAAGAATGATAGTTCTCCTAGCATAGAAATTTCGAAATCTTCTTTCATTTTGGTTGCAAATTTTATGCTTAGTGTAGTGAGATTACTCCCAAATATAATGTAATCTACATATACTACCACAACAATCATGTTTGGATCCTCAAATTTGATATATAAGTTTTTGTCAGTAGTCCCTCTCTTGTATCCTTGTTTCTGTAGATACTGATGAAGCCTAGAGAATCATGCTCTGGGGGCTTGTTTAAGACCATACATATCCTTTTTCAGTTTTCAAACATAGTCCCAGTTTTCTGATACAATGAAACCTTCCAGTTGCTCAACGCAGACTTCCTCTTCTAGTGTTCCATTAAGGAATGTTGATTTGACATCCATATGACATATTTTGAAATTTTTGAAACATGCAAATCTTAGGAACATTTTGATTGCCTCAGGGATTGCTACTAGAGAGAAAGTTTCTTCAAAATCAATACATTCTACTTGGGAATATCCTTTGTAGACTAATATGGATTTGTTATTCATGATTTCACCATTTTCATTTAATATTTTCTTAGAGATACACTTCGTCCCTATCACATTCTTGTTCTTGGGTCTTGGAACTAGTTCCCAAGTATGTTTCTTCTCTATTTGATCTAGTTCTTCATTCATTTGTTTTTATCCAATCTTTACTTTCAACAGTTTCTTTAACTGATTTAGGTTCAATTAGGGATAACATTTCTTGTTCTGAGTCAAAGGCTAGTTTCCTTCTTGTTTCCATTCTTGCACTTTTATCTCCAATGATATGGCTTTCAGGATGATTCTTATGAACTTTTTTTAATGGAGCTCTTGGGATGGGAGTTTCTTCATCGTCTTCTTCATCAGTGTGAGGTTCATTTTCCTATGTTTCATTATCATCTTCTTTCTCAAATTGTACATAATAATTATCTTGTTGAGATTTTTTTATCAAAGCCTTGGAATATGCCCTTTATTAGATGATCTATTTTTATATTTCCACTTTCCAATATTTTTAGTAGTCTGAGATTATAACATTTGTATGCCTTTTTTTTGATGAGTGTCCTAAGAATATTCCTTCATTAGATATTGGATCAAACTTTCCTAGGTTATCTTCATCATTCTTTATGTAACATTTACTTCCAAAAATTCTAAAGTATTTTACAGAGGACAGACTCCCAAACCATAGTTCATAAGGTTTTTTTTAATGACTGGGTATCAACTGAGATATATTAAGTATGTGACATGTTTTGTGGATTGCATCTCTCCAAAATTTGTCTAGACGTTTGGCTTCATTTAGCATAGTTCTTGCATCTTCTTGAACTATTCTTTTTTTCCTTTCTACTACTCCATTATGTTGAGGAGTCTCGTGGGATGAAAGTTGTCTTTTGATACCATGGTTTTCACATAATTGAGTGAACTCTTTAGAGGTGAACTTTCCTCCATTGTTTGATCTTAGACAATTAATTTTTAGATCTGTTTCATTTTCTAAAAGAGATTTATATATTTTAAATTTCTCAAATGCTTCTGATTTTTCTTTTAAAAAGAAAAACCAGGTCAATATTGTGTAATCATAAACAATCAACATAAAATAATGTTCACTATAAGTTCTTCTGGTTCTGGTAGGTCCACATAGATCTGTGAATACGATCTAATGATTTAGTTTTGGAATGCACTTTTTTTAAAACCTAACTCTTCTTTTCTTTCCTATTTGACAATGTTTACAAATAAGATATGAAGGTTTAATCACTTTCGGTAGGTCCCTAACTTCTTCTTTTTCATTGGCTTTAATAAAGTTGTGAAAGATTAAATGTCCCAACCTTCTATTCCATAGCCAACTTTCATCTACTTGGCTTAAGCAACATTTTTCTTCTTCTTCTATATCAAGGATGTACACATTACTAGATGTTCTTGGTGCCACTGCCACTAGCTTTCTAATGTCCTTTTTATGATTTCACATTATTGAGAATCAAAAGTAAGTATGTGACCTTGATCACAAGTCTGACTTACACTTAGAATATTTGGTTTGATATTTTCTACCAAAATTACATCTTCTACTTTGGTTTTATTATTTTCTAAACTAACAGTGCCTTTTCCTAGTATCTTGGCTGACATATTATCTCCAAAAGTTACTTTTCCTTTTCATTTCTTATTTAACTTGAGAAATTTACTTTGATCTCCAGTCAATGGATGATTTTAGGGGATAAATTTCTCTCATGGGCTAATTTTCTATGGTTTTTCCAAAAACGAGATTAGCTATTATAAAAATGATTCGCTTAAATTCTATAGGATAAAATTATTTTACCTTAAAAATCACCAAAATTTTATAAAAGGTATATAAAATCCTTATAAATTTGAATATTTTTACAAAAATATCGCCAAACATTTATAGTTGGCATATGAAGGATTAGTAAGATTCGCCAAGGTTTATACATTTTAAAACAAATTTCCATCCTTAAAATCATCCCTGCGGAAGTCATGTGTTTGGAACATCCACTATCTATATAATACTAAAGTTCTTGATTTCTTGCATATAATTCTACATTGCACTCTCTTTTTCATTTTCCTCCATTCTTTTTTATTGTGGGGAATATTTGTCTTTTTATCATATTTTGGCAATCTACAATCACTTGTTTTATCACCATAGTTGTTGAATTTTTGGCATTCACTATTGAAATCTTGCAAAGGAGAAAATGAGTTATAGTTTCTCTTTTCTTCATTGTACTTGTTGTTCTTATCTCTTTGGACATTTCTATTATTGTATTGTCCATAATCTTTGCAATGTACTACCTTATGTCCAAAATTATTGCAAGAGTAGCAATATCCAATAAATAAATATTTAGGGGTATTTCTTCTGATGAATTTCTTTTGCTCATCTTTTACTCCAGTGGAGAGTGTTGATTTTTGTTTATGTGTAAATTTTTTCAATGGTGTCATCTTTTCCTCGTTATCTTCTTTTCTAAATGAGTTTTTTAGACCATCTGCGTAGTAATTTGTTTCTTAATAGACCCTTGTGATAAAAAGGTTGAGTTTTGAGTGTATCCAAAATCAATCTTATTGTTTGGTGACCTTTGACTACTGATAATTTCACTCAAGATATTTGAACTATTTTCAAATTATGATCCCTTTACTTTCTCAATTTCATTTTTTAGTAGCTTAATCTCGGCTTCTAGTTTCTCACATTCTTGGTTTTTATCATTAAGTTGTTGTAAAATGACTTCTTCAGTTTTATTAGCTTCCCGGAGCTAGGACTTCAAATAATTGATGGTCTGTTATGACTCCTTGATGGATTTGGAAACTTTCCTCTCTCTTGATTTAGTAGCTTCTTTAATCTCTAGAAGCTCTCTTCTTACTACCCTGTTTTGTTTTTTATTTTTTCCTAGTTCTTCAATTACACTAAGGATTTCTTCTTCGAAGTTCCCTTCTTCTTCATCTTATGAATGTTTATCATCTTGAGTTTTAATTCCCATAAACAAAAGATATGAATTTTCAACTTCACTCATGTCTGAAGAGCTACTGTCTTCTTTGGAGTAGAAGTTTTTCTTTTTCTTATAAAATCTCTTCTTGGATTGGTTTTTTTGGTTGTGAACTTCTTCATTATTTTCCTCCTGCTTGGGATAGGGATATTTGTTAGCAAAGTGTCCAATTTTGCCACAATTGAAACATTTGAAAGGTAATTTTCCTTTATATTTTCCAAATCCTTTCGGGAGTTTCTTTATAAAGTTGGCATCTTCTACATCTGATATATCTGATAACTTATCATTGGTATTTTTCTCCTACCTCATGTTTGTATTAGATGATTTAAAGGTTGTTTCATCTTTTGTTGATTTATCATTTCTTGTTCTCATTTCATATGCTGTAAAAATTCCATGAAGCTGATCAACTGTGAGTGTGATTACATTAGATCTATCTTCAAATATAGAAATTTTTGCATCATATCTCATAGGTAATGACCTTAGTATTTTTTTCATAATAGGTTTATTTGTAATTTTTTATCTTGCCTCTTTGATTGAGTTAACCACTTCATATACCCTATGAAAGTACTCATCAATATTTTATTCTTTTTCATTTTCATATTTTCAAGCCGCTTTATATAGGTCTGTAGTTGTATTCCTTGACTTTGTCATATCCTTCATATACAACCTCCAAATTTTCCTATATTTATTTGGATAATTTACAATGCATAGCCTTCACACATATAGAATTAGTCAACCCTCCAAGAATTCCATTAACTTCTATTTAGTTTTCATTACATTTTTTCTTTCCTACATTATCTTTGGGTGGAGCAGTTGGTGCAGTGTAACCATATACAACAGATTGCCAGATATCAAAACCAAGAGCCAAAAGGAATTTTTTCATTTGTATTTTCCATAGAGCATAGCCTCCTCCATTGAACAATGGTGCTTTGTTGTTAGACATTCCCTCTTGTTGATCCATCTTCAAGATCTACCTTCCATTTGTTAGACTGTGCTGAAGGCACCCGGTTTTATACCAATTGTTGGAATACTAAGAGGGGGGGGGGTGAATAAATATTACCCCTTCTTGACAATTAACATTTACTTTTTATATTTTATTGATCACCACAATAAAACAACAATGAATTGTATGCAAAATAAATTATATAAATATATTTAACATCAATTAAAAGGTTTTATAAATAATAGTGAAAGACACCAATCCTCTTTAGAGAACCAACTCTAGGATACACAGATCGCCTTCTTCATGGAACCAACCCTAGGAAGCACCAAATCCCTTGTCTTTCAGGCGCCAACCCTAGGAAGCACCAATTCCCTTGTATTTAGGGCACCGAGCCTAGGAATAACCAACTCTCTTATCTTTTACAATTTGCTTAGTAAGGATATGAATCCTTTGCATGCTCCTCCCTTCCACCCTCACTTCATAAGAACCAACAATTCTTCTTCTTGGACTCTGCTTCTATTTTGATCTTCTTATTTGGACTATAGAGACACTTTCTTCTCACCACTCTTTTTCATTTATATACTCTTCCAACTGATGTGAGTTATGAAACATTGTGTCCCTTTGTTTGGACCATATCAGCTCTTCATTAACAATAATCTCGTTTATTATTTTTCTTTATTCAAATATTTATGGAGAAGCATTTTCAATTTAATGAAAATGCTTTTAATTAATCGATCACATGTATGGATCGATTTCATTTAACTTAATTTCATGTATCTGCAAATATTTGCAGAATTCAAATTCTGTAGAGGCGCTTTCCTTCAAACCATTTACATGTGACCATATGCATAGAACCACATGCTTATTAATTTAAGTGCTACCTCTTATTTCACCCTTTTCCTTTTAGATCCCATATGTCCAATTCTGGGACTGTGTGGTAGTGAGAAACCCCCCCCTATGACTACACCAGGGTTTACAATGTAGGCAGATCAATAACCATTTAAAACTCTCCTTATTCTCTAACTACCCCAAACATACCCCAGACTTATGCAAGAAAGAAAAATAAGAAGGATCAGGTAATTGTACCTTTACTCCACATCCGATGATGATTCTCTCGTGCTCGATGGCTTCACTGACTGCAAACTTCCTCCCAAGGCTGTCCTGCATTCAAAGACAAACAAACAAAAAGCTACAAGAATACATTTCATACATAAATAAGGGATATATGCTAGAATAAAAACATAAAAACAAATGCAAACATTTGACACATCATGTTTTCGGATAGGAAAAGTACTTATTTTATTGATAATACAATCATCACTTACAACCAAAGTCGGCTACTACTCCACGAAACTGGTCCAGGCTCCTCTTAACCAAGATCCAAGTGAACCTCTAATAAGTCTCTCCTCTAAACCTTCTTCTTGGGAAGTATAGTGGGTTTATGATTGAGGAAGGAAGACAAATGGGAATTCCAAGGAAATTCTCACAAAAGGGCTACAAATACTTGGGGAAAGGAGGGGATGTGAAATGGGCAGAGATTCACTGTTCTTATGTCTATATGTGGAATGAGACCCCAACACCTCCTTTTTATATGAAAAAAAAGATGGTTATTCGGTTGGGTGACAGTCTATAGGTGGTGGATTAGTTGGGAAACTACCCAATAGCCCATAATCTCAACGAATTCCTTGTAATTTTTTAATTTTTGCAAGTTTTGCAAGTATACACAGGATGTAGTGGTGCAACATGTGTATGTACATGGGATATAGTGGTGAAAAAAGAATATGTACGTGGGCAGTATTGGTGCAGGGCACACACATCTTCAAAAAATGAGTTTTTTAGAAGAGCAAACCAGTGAAGGCTTGGCAAAAAATGCATGTAAGAGGACTAACTGCCAGGTATGCATATGTAGATAAATTTAGGGTTATAACAGATGCCCCCTAATGTGTGAGGTCATAAGAGCATCTGATGGCTGAAATACATTACAAAATCTTCACCAATGTACGAAACGAGTGGGCCCAGAACTAGAGTTTGGGAGGTGCCATCAAAAAACATAACAATTGTCTCTCCGTGCATACCCATGCTTAAGATGAAATAAATCATGGCTTCCAATCAAATACACTACACATGCATGTAATATAAATATATAAAGTGTATTCGCAAGCAATACACAATGGATCTACATCTCAAAATCAAAGATATACAAGTATAGTATCCATCTACAAGAAGCCAATAACTCTTGATGGCTCGAGATGAGGTCTTCAGATATCGAGAAAAAAATTAAAGATATTCAATACTCAGGTAGGAGTACAATGTGAGTGTATGAATTCACTACCCATAGTTCTTCGACGACTCGTCGTGAAAAGACAAGAGGATCTCAATGATCAGACAAAGAACTTCATTGATTTCGAACAAGGACTTGATTGGACTTTCGGGAAGGCTGGGCATGAGGGAAAGAGACAAACTGCAGAAAGGATGACTCAGGCTGGGTGAAACATCCCTTGGACAAGAGCACAAAAGATGATCAGACTCAAGAAGCATGACATTGACATAAGTTCACGATGCAGGAGGCAATGAAAAATATCCATGTGTTTGGAAAAGTAACCAAAAGGAGGAGGACACAACTCTATGTAGCGAGAAAATGTTCCTAAGGTCATATTAGATACCAAATATTAATGAACAAATGGAAGGATGTGCTTTGTCCAAGGGTGACTCATTGTGCTTCCAAAAAACAATATATATTTCCCATCCCCTCTTTTTGGGTTTTTTTTTTATTTTTTTTGTCTTTTTGAATTTTTGTATAGAGCTTGAAAAGGAATAAAAGAATGCTACATTATAGAGGAGGAACGAGTGTCACAAACATACTAGTTACAGGTGCAAGGAACACACTAATGCTCAGTGCAAGGAGCCATGTGCAGGAAAAGGACACTCAGGGAAAATTCCTCCATGGGTCAAAGTGTCAGGTCGCAGAGGCAAAGTGCTACAAGTCTTGCGTATAAGGCATGTTTCAAACATTCGGTTGAGAGAAACATGGAGCCGCTATTAGGCCAAAGATGAAGAGATGAAAATGTGATTAGTAAGAGACATTGAAACCCCCTTCAATGTAATTTTTAACAAGCCCAAACAAGGTAATCTCAATAGTTTTTTCATGTTTAGAGAGTCTGAAAAAACATAAAAGAAGACTCCACTTGAGTACCTTTTTCAGAAATAGTCTAGTCAGTTCAAAAAAGGGGTAAACTAGCACCGGAAATATGTCTATTCAAAACCATTTTAACGAGTGTGACACAAACAAGATCTCTCGGCAATATTTTCAATTTTAAGGAGTTTGAAAAGAGCTTAACTATGGACTCACAACCTTTTTCTAGATTTAGTCTCCTTAGCCCGAAAAAGTATAAAATTCACTGAGGAGAACTCTCCCGGTGAGACGAATATCCCGAGGTGTACCTTTCTCCTCCATAATATATCTGTTAGAAAAAGGGGTAAAATCATGCCAATAGATGTTCTTCTGGACCAATTTAACGAGTGTGAAGGAACAAGGTCACTCGGCGATATTTTCAATTTTAGGGAGTCTGAAAAGAGCTTAACTATGGACTCCGTGGGGGTTCCTTTTTCATGAGTAATCTCCAAGGCCCGAGAAAGGTGATAAACAAAAACCAAGGAGAATTTTACATTTTCATAAATTTAGTCCTTCAGTCCGAAAAAAGGTTTAAACTTATACCTGAGAATACTCTTCTAGCGAACCGAACCTCCTAGAGTATAGCTTTGTTTATAAAATTGACCATCTAGATTGAAAAAGGGGTAAACTACCGTCGGAGAGATGTGCCTTCAATTTTGAGTTTGGTGAGCGTGAAGGACAAAAATATCGCTCGATAATGTTTTCGTGTTTAAATAGTCTGAAAAGGGCTTAAAGAAGACTCCAAGAGGTTACTTTTCTCAGTTAATCCAAACAAGATTGAAAAGAATAAATATAGTCCCGTCATATGTTTCTTTCAGATTTCTTGGAGTCCCAAGGGTGAGGCCAAGAGTGATGATGCATCATACGAATGGGGCTCAATCTCATAATCATGACAGGACTAACAAGGAATCCAGAGCCTAAAGTCATTAGAGACATCATGGACGCCAAAAGTAATAAGGATCTATCTAGGGCATCCATGTAAAGGTAGGCTCTACCACCTAATCAAGACACTTCTTAAAAAAAAATGATGGTTTCATGTCACACTTTAGTGGGATCGATCCTATGGAAAGCAAGAAAATACAACGAGATGCAGAAATTGGAGGTGGAATCCTAACTTATATGCAAAAATTTGGAAAACAATGTCTTTTACCAAAGGACCTTTAGAAGTGACCCATCTCCCAAAAAAGTTACCAAACCAAAATAAAAGTGCATCGTAACATCCACTAAGAAACTAAAGAACCACATTAAATGATTTTCAAGCCATAAAAAACGACAAAAGGGTTAAAAAAAGTGGCAAAAAGGGCTAAACAAGTGTATAAATAGAAGCTAACAACTCATTTTCACCATTGCAATTTGAAAATTAACCAAAAGGTAAAAAGGACCCCTTTTCTAAAAGAGTTGATTTTGGGATCTTCAGAGGATGAAACAAACTTCTGCTTGGACCAAGTAAGTATAAACGTATCCCTCTTGCATTTATATTCTTCAATTATGCATTTTTTTTAGTTTTTTTGGGGGCGCTCTCTCCTAAAAAAGGGCATACCTACGCGTATGCGGGCTGTCCAAGGAAAACCCACATACATTCGAGGGAACAAAACAGTCTTCCCATGGATGTATGCTACTGTTTCCAAAACAACCCGTGTACACCCTCAAAAACATATAAAAATAAAATATGTAAGAGTTAACTCTCCATTGAACTTGTCATGTAACAGGATGTATGTCCACTAAAGGGAGAGGGAACATGAGGATATTGATATCTTGGTTGCTAAGGACCTTGCTACCATTTCTGCATTAAAACAATGCAGGCTACGTAAGTTCTACCAGTGTCCGCTTATGAGGGAAAAACCCAGACTTCTGAATTCCCTGTCTCGGGCACCCGGACACAGAGGTGTTCATGATTGAGGGGTATTCGTTGACTCCAACGACCGAGGATTTTTACTTCTTGACTGGCCTCTTGAGGAGAGGGGAACCAGTCAACCTACACACATTTACTCTTGGGCCCTTCAACATCGCTGATTACATTGGGATGCACGGTGAGGCAGACACTAAGAAATTAGGTTCTCAAGTGCCCATCAACAAGATCACCAACCTGTCACTGAAGGTGATCCTACTGCTCAATGGGATGATCACTGGATCCACAACCGTCCACCAAGATTCTTGGGTGCACATGTATTGTGCTATATAGTGCCTTGATGCACACATTTTTGACTTGATCACGACCATGTTTACTTTCATGAAGATGCAACTTACAAATTGATGTGAGCGTAGCAACAAGAACTTCGGTTTTGGCCATTCTGTGCTCATTCTTATTTTAGAGGGTACTAGACCTAAGTCCGAGAGAGATAGTGCAGGGGCATTTGGCCTCCTTCCCTAGAGGTATGTAGATGGGCAACATTTCTTCCATGAAAGGGGGGAGGAAGGACCATAGAGGCCTTTGATGACATCTTCTTTGACTGGCGGGAACAACAGATTCCAGCGATAGAGGACTACCCCTACGTTGGATTCAACTTTTCTAGAGATCTAGACATGCCCGTACCTCCTGGAGAGGAGTGAGGAGAGATATGTATGTGTGTTTTTAAATTTATTTAATTTTTAGTTTATTTTATATATATCATTTTATGTGTATCATAGTATCTGACAACTATGTATATGTTATGTACAGATGTGGGACCTGTGCACTCGACAAACTTCTCAAGGATTAGGTGACGTCCTTGACCAGAGGCAGTACCAACAACAGTAGGCGGACCAACAACTGCAGGGGGACCTCCAGCTGGAGAGGCTAAGAGAGTTTTGAGAAGGGTGGAGCGAAACATCACCGCACTCACTTGTGTAGTTCCCATGGCCAATATCGAGAATCTCCCGCCATCCATGCAACCTCATGTAGTTGGGGTGCCACGAACTTTGGTTCAACTTTTCCATTGTTTGGAAAATGTTGTCGTTCACTATGGTAAGGCCAATAATCCCCGAGCTTAGATAGGATGGACTCAATGTGTGCCGAGGGCACTCTTTTTGTATATTTTTTAGGGCATAAGCCCCGTGATGTATACGGGATTATTATTTTTTAGGCGTTTGCGCCCACCTATGTACTCTAAGAATTTTGATATATATATATATATATATATTTATATATTTTTTATGTATTATGGATCACATTTCTTTACAAATCTATGTACATGCGTATGTGTGTGCAATATGCCAATCTAATAATTGATTAGCTAGAGTATCTGTCATTTGATTCAATCTCCTAGGAACATGGATATATGTAATGTAATCAAAGGCATGTTCTAAGAGACATACCCTAAGTAATCGTCGGTGTAAAGTAGGATCATAAACGCGGTAAACCCCATTTAACTGGGACACGACCAACTGAGCATATAAGTAGACCTGGAGGTGAGAGATACCATGCGACAAAGCATCATGAAACAACTCTATTACTGCGCTATACTCGGCGACATTGTTTGTAGCGTCACCTAGACAAATACCTACAGAAGATAACAACTAGCCTTGAGGCGTGAAAATCACCCAAGTTGCGGAATCAATCCTCTGAGTGTGTCAGCTAGTGCCGTCTGTGAACCCAAATAAAACCTCTGACTCACTTGACATCTACCACAATAAAAAATATGACATAAATAATGACACATACATAAAACAAAAAGATATAAAACAATTGTATAAGAACTATACATATGTACAAGAAGTCACTCAAGGCGACCAACCTACGAGTAATACTTCTTGAGGTAGAGCCCATTTCTAGGCTCTACCAAAGCATTTCTCTCAAATTCAAACAGATGATAAGAACCCTTCTTTAAGACCTCTTTCAAAATGAAAGGTCTGAACCACATGGGTTTGAAGTTGCTTGCCCCTAGGGGATCCTTATCTTGGTCATAGACCAGGACAAGGTCACCTTCAGAGAAAATCCAAGGACGAACAAACCAATCATATTGACACTTGACTTGTTGTTTGTGAGCCTCATTGGCTAAGGCTACATCATGACATTGCTCATCGAGTTTCTCGAGATATAATAATCGTTTCTCAAGCAGTGAAGTGTCTGGAAATAACTCTACTGCCAACTTTAAAGACAAGATCTGGCACTCTATAGGCAAGACAACTTCTATCCCATAAATGAGTTGAAAAGGTGAGAAACCGATGACAGTCTTTACAGATGTTCGGTAGGCCCATAACGTTGATTACAACATTAAATGACAACTTGACTTGGAATAGTTGATCGTTCGCTGTAGAATAGTCTTGAGGGACTTATTCACAACTTCCACCTCACCATTCGCTTGTGGGTAGTAGGGTGATGAATGCTCTTTCCTTAACCCAAGATTTGATGTTAACTCAGACATCATTTTTTTATGGAAGTGACTGCCATGGTCAATGACAATCTCCTTCGGGATGTCGAACCTAGATATTATTTGGTTAAAAATGAAGAGAGATGTGGTTTTTCCATCATTATTAAATGTTGGCATAGCCTCGAACCACTTTGTGAAGTATTCTACTGCTACAATGATATAACAATGCCCCCTGGCTGAATCCGAGTGGCATGTAGTAAAATCAATCAGCCACTTAGTGAAGGGACCAACAATTATGACAGGAAACATGGGAGAGGGGTGTGCCCTCATCTTCGAAGAGAAGATCTGACACGGGTGACACTTCTTGACCGAATCAACGTAATATTTGATTAATGTAGGCCAAAATTAACTGGCTCGTAGAATCTTTTGGGATGTTGCCAACCTAGAAAAATGACCACCACATGATCCAGTGTGGTAGTCATTAAGAATGAGTTCCTCTTCCTCGTGTATAAGGCACCATTGAAGAACACAATATACACCTCAATAATACAAAGTGTCATAGAGTATAAGATAGTTTCATGCCTGATGGAGAATTCGTCAACGCTCATCACGAGAATCAGAAGCACAACACTTCAAAGTATGGATATAGTCTAGTATATCTCCATACCAAGGGTTCAAATATCTGATCAGAAAAATATCTCCTTTAATAGGCGATTATTCGGGCGTGACATCACTTGATTCAATCAGAAGTTCCAAAATGAGTTCCGCAAATACCAATGATTTTTTGGATTTCGCGGAAACAAAATCCAAGTCAAATTCTTGGAGGATTAGAATCAATATACTAATGTTTCTGCCAATGACACATCATGTCAACACATATTGAAATGGATTCACAATGACAAGGACGATGGTCTTGCGAATAAGGATATAATGACAGAACCATTGGACAACATGCACTGCTTCAAATGCAAGCTTCTCAACATGGGAATAGTTGAGTTCCAGACCAAACAGGACTCGACTCAGGTAATAAATCACATGATCTTCAAGAAGATCGTCCTCTTGAACCAAGACTATACCGATGTTCGACTTTGCAACAACAAAGTACAATAAGAAATATTTATTATAATTGGGAAGCTGAAGTAGAGAGGCAGTCGTAAGGGCACATTTCAATGCTTCGAAAGAGAATTGAGCGGCTTCGTTCCAACAAAAAGGGACTCCCTTCTTCAATAAATGCATGAACCCTTTAGTGATCTCGGCATAGTTTGCAATAAAATTCCAAAGAAAGTTTTCTTTCCCCTGTAAGCTCTAAATATGGGGGACTGTGCATAGGGGAGGTGACTAAAATATCACCTCAACTTTTAGAGGATAGACCATGATCCCTATTTTTGAAGCTATGAAACCTAAAAGATGACCCAACGTCACGCAGAAACTGCATTTGTTAGGATTCAATATAATCCAATAGTAGCGACATTGTTCTAATATTAGTCAGAGGTGCACGAGATGATCATCTCTCTTGCATATCGTGATGCTAGATCATCAAGATAATCCATGACTATATGTATAATATCATGGAAAGAAAAATACATGGCCCACTGAAAATTCACTACAACATTCTTTAGGCCAAAAGGCATCTTACAATAAGGAAATGTGCCACACAGACATATACAAGTTGTTTTATGCTGGTCTTCGGGTTTGATCTGAATCTAGTTATATCCCAAAAATCCATCCATGAATGAAAAGACCTCACAACCTGTGTATTCATCGACAATCTAATCAATGAAAGGGGTGGGGAAATTATCCTTTAGACAGGCCTTATTCAAGTCCCAAAATTCTATGCACACACGAATCGTACCATGTTTTTTGTTAATTGAAACGGGATTTGACACCCATTGCGTCAATTGTACATGGTAGATGAAACCAACTTTAAGCAACTTCTCTACTTTATCCTTAATAGCTGTCACTTTTCAAGGATTTATTGGGTAAAGATTCTATTTGATTGGCTTGGCGTCAGGATAATTTGTTATCTCATGTTCGACGATTCTTGAATCAATTCCTGGAATTTCCTTGTAAGACCAGGAAAAAATGTCGCAGAATTATTTAAATAAATATGTATAGATTCGAATCTCCTCGGGGGAGCAGTCTGCTTTGATGAAAACATTCTTGATGATTCCAGGGGTTTTGGAGATATCTATAGGTATCATTTCAATGATACTTTCCATATTAACCTCAGCATAAACTGCATGCATAGCCAGAGGATTAACAGGACAAGACCTGTCTCCAGTCATAGTCAACATGAATTCACCTGCCTCTATTCTTCTTAAATCTGGGAGGAAATATGATCTATGATGGAGATCATCCTAGGGTCTTTCTGGACCAGTCAATGCCTCAAGAATCGCCTCATCTAAGGGAAAGACCAAGTCTAAATAATTAGTATTGCAAAGGGAACCTTAAACCCAAATTGGCTCGAGAAATGGATCTAACTCCTGTACGGGAGTCATATCAGGGTTGACCAAAGCTTGCTGGAGAATACTGTATGCAAATTCTACCATGGACAAGGGCATGGCCATGCTTGTATGCCCTATCCCTTCCATTGAAGTCGATGGGGAAGGAAGAGTCCACAACTCATTAAAGTAAGTCATTCGGAATGATGACACTTGAAACATTTCAATGCTAGGCTGGCTGGGGGAAGCCGATATAAACTTGACATCGCCAGAAGGAGCCGGGTAATCGAAAGTACCCATCAAAGGTGGGCACAAAATAACCCCCACATTAACGATGCCGACTTGAGGGTTATAAATCATTTGGATTGTGGATGCCCCCGATGAAGGGTCATGTCGGGAGAAGGATGATTGGTCAATGGTTACGATTTGACCCTCATGTGGAAACAAAAAGACCCCAAAAAATGTGGCAACTACTATATGCATTGCATATGTCCAACTCCTTCCTAACATAAGGTTGTATTCGAGAGGCACATCGACAAATTCAACCTCGATGCACATGGTCTTCCCTCTTAACTGCACAGGGAAAGAAGGAATGATTCCATGTGTTCTAAAAGAACGACCGTCAAAAGAAGTAAGTAGAGTAGGTGACATAGACAAAAAAGGTTGGCCAATGGACTTCCAACACGCCAACGACATCACGCAGGTGGAACACCCTCATCAACCACCATACAAAAGATATTTCGATTAAAATATTTCATGGGGTGAGCCACTACTATCTGAAATGCAACGTGGTAAGGGAGATGATGTTTTAATTTGGTCATATCAAGCATGATTGTTCCCATATTACAAGTCTCAGAAGATCCCAAAGCGTACAAAAGAGCCTTTGTTTGTGAAGTGCATCTCTAGGGGACCTCCAAAGAGGACTTTGCACAAGGGGTTTCTGACAAATCCTCCACCACAGAGTAGTTCTGGGCGACCCTCGTGTTCAGATTATGAGGATATTTCTTGAACGCTCATTTCAAGATGCGTGTCATTGTTTCTCCTAATGTCTTCTTGATCTGGAGAGGAACTGTTGGTTTTGTGGCTTCTTTACCCTTTTCGGTAGATTCAATCATTCTGTAATCATGTGTCATGGTCACTATATAAGCATTACCTTTCATCATTTAAATATTCACGGTTGAGGGATTACTATAAGATGTGGGGGGTCCCTAATTGCCCCATCTGTGCTCAAAGAGGCTTGAGTCATATTTTTCCCATGTGGAAATAGGTTCATTAACACAATGGGATGTTGCTGCACCAATAAGTTTTGGGCCTTTGCAAGTCAAGGGAACAGGTGATTCAGATGGTCCTCCATGAAAAGGTTACGCTGAGAAAGTCGAAGTATCAGCGTAACCTTTTCAAGGGAACAGGTGATTCAGATGGTCCTCCATGAAAAGGTTACGCTGATACTTCGACTTTCTCTTCTCAATGTTGGTGGGTTTCTTATATCCCTTACCCTTCTTGTTTCGTTTCTTTTTCTTCCCTTCAGGCTACTAGTTGGCCTTCAGTTTCGTCGATTCCACACTACGTACATCCAACGTTTGGGTAGGGGGAACAACCAAACTAGAGGTCTGGCTAGACATTGTCTATTGTATCGACAATTTTTACAATTTATTTGACAACTGATCAGTGGAATTTTCTTGTTATGAACCAACTATACCATCGACATGTGGTCCAGATTTTTGTCTAGCCTTGTCAAGGATGGACTGTGGTGCATCTGGAAAAATCTCATAGAGTAAGCCAGACAGAGAGTATATCAGTTCGTGTTGTTGTGCTCTCATTATCGCCTCCTCATATGAAAACACTCATGATGTTGCAACATCCTTGGTAACTGAGGTACCAAATACTTCAGGAACCACTCCAGCAGGAAATTCGGTGGGACCTGTACCTTAATCAAACTCTTCTGAAACCACCATTCTCGGATGTGATCCGAGATATGATTGGCCTTATTCTACTCAAATTTAGCGAGAAATTCGGTGCCGACATCATATCTCACTGGTAGTTGGAAAAGGTTCAGGAAAACCATCGCCAAATCACTAAAGTAATAATATCTCGAGCGGTCGATCTCGATGTACCATTTCATGGCACCCCCAATAAGAATGCGTTGAAACAGGCGCAACTATACGAAGTTGTATCACAACGAGTTTAACGAGCATCATAGGTGGAAAGTTGTCACGTGATCACCTAGGTCTTCGTCAGGTTTACTTTCAAACTTCATAATATCCGAGGGAAACTTAGTCGGCATGGGGGGCCAACATGGATCATGAAAAATCAGGTCATTAATAAACCTCAACAATTCTAGAAGATGTAACATTCCCAGAAACGGTAGTTTGGGCTGGGCACTATGTACAAGAAAAAGGGATCCTAGAGTTTGACTAGCACCACGTTGCTAGGAAAAGTTGGGTTGTTGGCCATGGTTCTGGTAGACACCATGGCCTTGACCAGCATGTGGAAACTTCATTTGTTAGGACATCATCATTTGATTCCTATAATTGGACATCAAGGGTTGGGCGGGGATTTCTCCCTGCGTTGTGTTCCAAATATTATGGAAAGGGTTTCCCCCTACCGATCTGACATGAATAAGTACTGATATTTTCCCGAGGTTGCATTGAACATGAAAGGGGTTGGCCCTAGTCAAAATCCCTGACGAGGGAACTGATCCCTACCAAGGATTCCAAAGTCCTTGTGAGGAGAAAACCCCTGTATTTCCCCCCTGTGTAGGAATAATACCCTACATAGGATTTTGTTGTCCAAAAACAAGGTTTCTCTTGATCGAGATGATAGTTGATGAAAAGGAATTATTAATAAATGCACCAAGAAAAGAGAATGACATTGAACCCATCGACGTGGTGCAAGAAGAAGTTCCTAGACTGTCTGCTCCAAACAAGATGTAAATCACCGCTGAGTGAAGGGGACGGAGGAGGCATATGACCTCCATTGTAATGGATAGAATTATAAGAGGTTGAGGTACCCCCCATGGACCCTTGTAAGGGACCGTTTGAGCTACCTTCCCCTAGACCCATGGTATGTAGGGAGGAGTAGGTAAGGAGAGAGTTTTTATCAAAGCCTAGAATCTCGTATTAAAAGGGAGGGCCTGTCACACTCTATGTGAATGGAGCAGTGGTCATCGCAACTGAGGGTATCATATCACTACCTAAAGTAGAGGTGCTCAAGACCACTGTGGTCTGGACTGATGAAGTTGGGTTAGGAGGTGGAATACTCCATGTCCTGCCAGTCGTTTAGGGATTGTGAGGACTCACTGATGAAGTAGAAACATTTTCTTCCATAGCTGCTTGTAAGACTATCTGACGCTTGTGAGGTGTTACCCTTGGAGGGACAACTTGTACCAATATTGGCATCGATAAGTTAGTGATTGGAGGGTTAATCGACCTGAGATATTCCTCTCAAAGGTCAGAAATAGTAGGTTCCTCTGGATTCGAGTAATCTCTTCTCGGAGTTGGGTTGGGCATAGTTTCCTATGACTCGATCACTTCAAATGACCCTTGTTGGTCAAGTCATCGTCATAACAGTGGCGGTGGTGGAGTCAATGTAACCGATGATAGGCCCTGAAGCCTTCATGACCAACAAATCTCTTCATCTTCCACTTTGTGAAAATATCAAAGACACAGTAAGGCTTTAAATAACATTTAAAACCGATCACACACTAGAAATATCCTATGAGATAAACCAAACAAACCACTATCTAGTTGAAACAACAATTACTAAAGACAACACTAGAGAAACATATCGGTGCAAGTGAAACTCGAACACGGAATCACCCTCCAGGTATACTCTGCAAAGCATGGCCCAATGTCTGCCCTATGTACCACAGTATAGCCCCACAATCACCTGTGTAAGTCCCTATAATAAAGGGAACTAAGTTTCGATCTCGCAAACAATCACCAGGTGGGTTCAGTCGAAATTTGGGTGGACCGCAATGAGTAGGATAACAAGTTTGAAACCTACCGAGGGTATCGAAATAAAGTGGTAAGGAAGACAACTAAGGATCTCCAACAAATTCAAGGTCAATGAAGCTCCGTAGGAAAATGCAAGTGATAGTATCCCATGACAGATCCTACACTTGGTCCATCTTTGGAGGGGTTATCTCCGCTACCTTTCCTTACGTGATCTTGGTTTTATCCCCTGTGTTAGAGGGGGGTCCCGAATAACTTTCACTTCATTGGGATTTTACAGTCCCTAGCTCTGACTCAAATGTTTGTTTATAATCCTTGAAGAGTTTCATCTCCAACCTAATTCAAGGCTCTGCCCTAAACTAGTTGATTGATCCTACAAACATAAAAGTCTAGTTAATTTTAATTCAGCGTTCGTTTTAAATGGATTTTTTTAACTTAGAGGATATGGTAGTGAAACTAGTGATGTGTACAAGAGACTAAAGAGGAGAAAATAAATGAAAATATGAAAGCAAAATTAATTCTAGAAAATAAATATTTTCAAATAGCTCCTTGTAACCAACTTTTCATAACTAACTATTTTCAAGATCTTTAACTAAAATGAAATTTCACTTGACTACGAGATACTTAAATTCTATGAAATCAGTTAAAGAACTTAAAAACTAAACTCTTTTTCCATTCGAGTAGAATAACTAACCCTAACTACTTTACGAATCTAAGAAATGAAAAAACTTTTTCTTTTTGGAAATGCTTTAAACATGAAAAAACTTGAAGTAAAACTTTTTCTCTTTTACTTAAAGAAAATGAAAGGGGGGAAAAAGTACAAGACAATACTAACACTGACCTTTGGCCCATTGCGGATCATAGGGAGTTACTCAAGACACCAAACAGGCTGATCAACAAACTCAAAGACTTGCCTAAAACCCTTTCAAAATTAAACACAAGAAATCTTTGAAAGACAAGCAAAATGACATCTAACCCAAGTTGTGACTGTAAAAACTGAGGCACTGGAATCTGTCAAGAAATTATGAGAAGTAAATACCTCAATCAGAGAAGACGTCGACTGCTTCTTCTTAAAAACAATTTCCTAACACAAGTACGCTATTGATGCTTAAGAAGCCTGCGTATGTACGTGGGCTATCTATAAAGCAGGGCGCTTATGTACACGTGCAAACCTACAACAAGCCACGTACACCTCTGCACTTCCTGGAAAAATAAATCAAACAATCAGACTGATAGGGTAGGGAAAATTGGTATGGCACCAACAGGTGACCACACCCCTTGAAAGACTCAACAGACTCACAAGAAACTCAAAATGTACAAAAACCAATCAAACACCCAATCAATGTACAAAATGTTAAGCACTAAATAGTGGCTCATTACGCCTTAATTGGGGCATATAATATTAGTAATTTTATTTTATTTATGTCGGATTTAGGCCATTAGTTTTAATTATACCTCCTAGTCTCCAATATATATCAAGGATACATTTTCATTTTGAATCATCTTGAATTATACATTTATGTGGGAATAAGGAGGTTTCCCCCTCGAAGAGGTTTATTATCTGAATTTATCTATTTTTCAAGGCATTGAGTACTTATTCTGAGGTTTTTCTATGCTATATTGATATTTTGTTCTTAACATATGGTATCAGAGCTCAATGTCTTGGGGTTTCGCTGCTACATCTGAGACACCTTGGAATTTTTTCTATAACTATTTTTCTACAATGTTTCAGAAGGAACGTCTTGGAGGGTATTTAGTATATGGATCAAGGTATGTTGTCTTAAAATTTCATATCCGAGGCCTTATAATTTCGGAGATACAACCTGTGCAATATAGGGTTCTGGAATCATCCTGAACTGAGGCAGTGCAGAATTATTGCTATAAAGTGTTTTTTGTAACGTTTCAGACCCTGAAATCTGGAGGATATTCAAATAAATTAGTAAGATATCTGTGTTAAAACAATCAGCTTCTGGGCCATCTTAAATTTGTAGATACACCCCGTGGAAGATAGGGTATCTGACTAGTCCTATTGACTAGTCTCAAGAAGGTGTTCCAAGTAAAACAATCATAACATCTTCCTAGAGTATCCAAATTGAGTGAGACTGGTTTCACTGGATAGTGTCTAGTATGTAGTATTTCTGGTACAATTTTCCTAATTTTATATCAATTATTTTGTGCGGGGCACGCTATACAAGGGAGATCTCCTAAAAAGGCCAAAAATTAGCAAGTTGTGGGGAAGTTGTCGTAAATTCAACTTGGCACATCCAATTTTGATCAGACCTATGGCATTGCAGAGAAGAAATATCATAGAAATACAAAAAATAAATTTCCATACCCAGAAGGGCCGAAAACTTGGAGATGTAGTAGAAGAAAGTTTGTCTAGCGGAACCACCTCAAAATCAAGGTTCAAAAGTGATACTTGGCCAACATGCCACCCAAAAAGGGAAATTATACACCAAATAAGCCTCCAAACAGTACTACTTGGACTCTTGATGAAGGTGAAGAAATGCGTAGGGAAATAAATGGTTTACAAAAGAATATAGTAACAAAATATGAACTACAAGAGATGGAAGCTAAGTTGGAGGCAAAGATGGATGGTTTCATGGAAGGATTGAAAAATTTCGTAATACAGAGGACACATGAAAGTGAAAATGTATCCCATGAAATTCACGATGAGGACACAAGGAAGGCGAATCAAGAATGGAAAAACTCTAACTTTGGGTTGAAGATCAACCACGTTCCTAAGATCGATATGAGGAAGTTTGATGGCATGGACCCTATCACATGGATACTTTAGATGGAGCAATTCTTTGATCTACATAATGTGCCACATACACAAAAGCTACGAATTGATTCTTTATATTTAGAACCCAATCAATTTGTATGGTATAGATGGATGTGTTGTTGCAAAAAACTCATCACTTGGACAATTTTCACAGAAGAAATTATAGCACACTATGAGGATACAAGGAGAAATACCTTCTTTAGCCAATTGATAAATCTCAAACAAAAAGGTTCAGT
>JZKD02S0463242.1:199972-217714 GCA_000966675.3 Picea glauca | reverse complement strand
TTCAAGCCCTTCCTTCGAAAATTTGTGTTAGTATTTTTTGATGATATAGTAATCTATAGCAAGTCTTGGGAGGATCATGTGCAACATGTTGACAAGGTGATACAACTACTAAAGGGGCAATAACTATATGCCAAACCATCCAAATGTTTCTTTGGAGTGAAGGAGGTAGAGTATTTGGGTCATATCGTATGTCATGAAGGCTTCAAGGTAGACCCTAACAATATTAAGGCCATGATGGACTGGCCGATTCCCAAAACATTAAAGAATCTCAGAGGAGTTTTGGGTTTGACAGGTTACTGCCGCAAGTTTATGCGACACTATGGAAGAATAGCAACACCTTTAACAAAACTAACTAAGAAGGATGCATTTTCATGGACTCCAGAGGCAACTAAAGCTTTGGAACAACTTAATGAGGTTATGTGTAAATATCTTGTCTTTACCACTCCATACTTCACAAAAACCTTTATTGTGGAATGTGATGCCTTAGGAAATGGAATTGGTATTGTCCTAATGCAAGAAGGAAGGCCCTTGGCTTTTGAAAGTCGACCACTCAAGGGAAAGGACTTACACAAATCCATTTATGAGAAGGAAATGATGGAAATACTACATGCATTGAAGAAATGGTGTTCTTACCTAATAGGTAGGCACTTCAAGGTAAAAAACGATCATGATAGTCTTAAATAATTCTTGGAACAAAGACTATCTTCATAAGAACAACAAAAATGGGTAACGAAGATATTGGGTTATGATTTTGAAATCATCTATAAAAAAGGGAAGAAAAATGTTACGGCAGATGCACTTTCAAGGAAGGATGAAGATGTTGAGGCCTTTCTCTATGCTATCTCGATCATACAACCCGATTGGATAATAGAAGCAAGGGATGAATGGAAGAATGACAAAAAAGTGTGGACTCTCATTCAAAGGCTACAGTAGGATTCCAAGACATTAGATACATTTACATGGAAAAATGATTCACTATGGTACAAATATCGCTTATATTTATGTAAGAAATCCCAACTCAAACAAAAGGTACTATTTTAATTACGCACCTCTCCAATAGGAGGGAACTCGGGATTTTTAAAAACCTACCATAGGGTCAAGAAGGATTTTTTTTGGGATGGCATTAAAAATGATGTTCAAAGGTTTGTGGAAGAATGTTTGGTTTTCCAACAAAATAAGGTGGAAACAATTAAGACACCAAGTCTTTTACAACCATTAGCCATCCCAAGTCAGTGTTGGGAGGAGGTTTCCATGGATTTCATCACAGGGTTACCGAAGTCTAAAGGAAAGAGTGTCATCATGGTGATTGTTGATAGACTGACCAAGTACGCACACTTTTATGCACTCTCACATCCCTTCAAAGATAGTATAGTTTCCACCGCATTCATGGAGATACTTCCAAAGCTACAAGGAAACCCAAAGATTATTGTAAGTGAAAGAGATCCCATCTTCACTAGACATTTTTGGAAAAAAATATTTTCTTGTTTGGGTACTCAATTGTTTCATATCTCATCCTATCATCCTCAATTAGATGGACAAACCGAGATAGTGAAAAAATGTCTAGAAGGCTACCTTTGTTGCTTTGTCTCTGATAAACAAACACAATGGTTGAAATGGTTACCCTTAGAAGAATGGTGGTATAACACTTCCTTTCATACTGCAACAAAAATGACACCATTCATGGCACTTTATGGATACCACCCTCCGTCCATCACTTCTTCTCTAAAAGAAAAATCTAAAGTTCAAGCAGTGGAAGATCACATCGAGCATCAACAACAAGTTCTCCAAATATTAAAGGACAACCTGACCATGGTACATAATCGTATGAAATAACAAGCAGATAAACATCGTAGTGAAAGAAGTTTTGAAGTAGGGGATTGGGTGTTTTTAAGACTACAACCATAAAAACAGATGTCCCTCAAGCAAGCCAAGAAGGATAACAAATTATCACCAAAGTACTATGGCCCTTATAAGGTGTTGCAAAATATTGGTACTATGGAATAAAAATTGGAGTTTCCTGCATCTTCACGAGTACACCCAGTTTTCCATGTTTCATGCTTAAAGAAGGTTGTAGGTGACAAGATACCAATTAAAACTATATTTCCAGAACTTGACGAGGAAGGAAAAATCATATTGGAGCCTGAAGCCATCACTGACACAAGAATTTGCTAGCTGAGGAATAGATCCATTTCAGAGTATCTCATTAAATGGAGGAAACTATCGGCTGAATATTCCACTTGGGAAGATGAGTCTTTTATACAGAATCATCCAGAGTTACTCAAGTGTTGAGGACAACACCTGTCTCAAGGGGAGGGGCATGTTAAGCCCTAAATAGTGGCTCATTACCCCTTAATTGGGGCATATTATATTAGTAATGTTATTTTATTTATGTCGACTTTAGGCCATTAGTTTTAATTATACCTCATAGTCTCCTATATATATCAAGGAGACTTTTTCATTTTGAATCATCTTGAATTGTAAATTTATGTGGGCATAAGGAGGTTTCCCCCTCTAAGAGGCTTATTATCTGAATTTATCTCTTTCTCAAGGCGTTGAGTACTTATTCTGAGGTTTTTCTATGCTATATTGATATTTTGTTCTTAACAGTATGTACGCGGGCTATCTATAAAGCAGGGCGCTTATGTACGCGTGCAGACCTACAAAAGACCATGTACACCTCTGCACTTCTTGAAAAAATAAATCAAACAGTCAAATTGATAGGGTAGGGAGAATTGGTATGGCACCAACAGGTGACCATACCCCTTGAAAGACTCAACAGACTCACAAGAAACTCAAAATGTACAAAAACCAATCAAACACTCGAAAAAAAAAATATCCCCTAAAACCCTAAAGGCCTCCCCAATATGGTCACTAGTTCTGCTAGAGGGAAAGCCCCCCCTATGGATACACCAGGGTTTATAATGCATGAAGATCAATAAACATTTAAAAGTCTCCTACTTCTCTAACTACCCCAAACATACCCTATAACTATGCAAGAAAGAAAAATGAGAAGGATTAGGTAACTGTACCTTTACTCCACATCTGAGATGATCCTCTTGCGCTCAATTGCTTCGCTGACTGCAAACCTCCTTCCAAGGATGGAATGCATTCAAATATAGACAAACAAAAAGATACAAGCATACAAAAATAAGGGTTAGATGTTAGAATAAAAACATAAAACAAATGCAAACATTTGACACATCATGTTTTGGGACAGGAAAAGTACTTCTTTTATTGATAATAAAATGATCACTTACAACCAAAGTCGGCTACTGCTCCATGAACCTGGTCTGGAATCCTCTTCACCAAGATCAAAATGTACATCCGATAAGATTTTACTCTCAACCTTCTTCTTTGGAATTATAATGGGTTTATGATGGGGGAAGGAAGACAAATGGGAATTCTAAGGCAATTCTCGCAAAAGGGATGTAAATGCTTGGGGCAAGGAGGGGATGTGAAACAAATAGAATTTCACTGTTATTATGTCTAGATGTGGAATGAGACCCCAAAACCTCCTTTTGTATGACAAAAGGATGGTTATTTGGTTGGGTGATGGGATATATACAGTGGATTAGTTGGGAAACTTCCCAATATCCCGTAATCTCAAAGAATTCCTTGCAACTCTTTAATTTATGCAAATTTTGCAAGTATACGTGGGCTGTAGTGGTCGAGTATGTGTATGTACATGGGCTATAGTGGTGCAAAAAGCATATGTAAGTGAGAAGTATTGGTGCAGGGCACATACATCTTCAAAAAATGAGGTTTTTAGAAGAGAAACTCAGTGATGGCTTGGAAAAAAATGCAAGTAAGAGGGCCAATGTCCAGGTATGCATATGTAGAGCAATTTAGGGTTATAACACCGTGTTCTTTAGTAATTCATCCTTCGTGTATTCAACTCTTTGCAATATTTCAAATCTCTCAAATCATATTTCACTGAAACAGACCATACAATCAATATTCGTTCTTCCATTAGTCAGACGATCCTGGCTTGTCTAGAAGTTTCAAACAAATTGATGACCATGACTTAATCTACAGGTGAGTGAACTGTTCTAGTTTACTTTGAGAATTCATAACTTCGAGACTCTAGGAATTTTTTGATGGTGAAACTCTCAAAGTACATATTCCTGGAGTGACATAGCCGTGGACATCACTTTTTTGACGTGGAACTGACCGAGTGGCTTCCACGTGTCACATAGATTTGTGACTTACGCATACTTGAAATGGTAATATCACCTTGAAAGTTGTCATCATTTTATTGTGCCATGTGTCCTTGCTGACATGGTATGCTAACGTGGATCTCCTAATGTGGCACACGTCCTCCTTTATGACTTACTATGTCCTTCCACTCAACTTGATCCAATGGCTGAGAATGCTCTTGGAGAAAATCAACGATTAGGGATGATTGCGGGGTCTTGGACTAGGATGATGTTTAAAACTATCGTTGTGTTTCGCAATGGAAAATGATGGTTTGGTAGTGAAATGGATGTGAATCATAAATATATTGGCGGGTGACCATCGATGGTTGGTGTGGATTGTGGAACCATAACTTGCGCATGGTTTAGCCCATCACCCAAAATCTGCAATTGGAGTTGTGAGATTGTTGGTGGATAAACCATACTCGTCGATCTTTGAATCGATGATATCTGATGGTATAGACTAATTGCAATATTGGAAATAATGCATTGTTTAATTCTCCCTTTGCACTTCGCAATCAATCCCTATCCTTGATATCGTGCTTCTGTATCCAATGGTCACGACTTGATATGATGGTTGACCAATCCTCCAATGGTCCTTCTCTTGAAATCTGACGGTCTAATATAATTGGAATATTGGAATTAACATGTTGTTTAATTCTTCCTTTGTACTCCACAATCAATCCCTGCCCTTGATATAATACTTGTGTATCCAACAGTCCTAGTTTTTCCCCTGGCGATTTCGATCCTGATCATGTTTCTACAATGCGCTTTCCCTTCTGAGCTTCATGTGCATCATCGATTTTTGACATCAATGACAATACATCAATGATAATATGTCCAATAGGAAGTGGTTGTAAATAAAGAAAATGATGAATGCATAATTATGTCGAAAACTCCTCAACCAAGAATTGATTTTATTGAATTATGGTTCCAGAGCATTGTTGGCCAAACAAAGCAATCAAATATTCACCATAATTGGTATAATTTTTCTCTAGTACATGTTGAGAGTGCCCCTGACTCATTGGTACAAGTCCCAATATATCTCATAATTTTGGAGTTCAGTCCACAAATCAAATCAATGCTTGAATGGCTCCATTGAAAATATTACTATACCTAAGATTCCTCTTTATTTCAAGTAAGTTAGTGTAGGTAGATCATGTATATATATAGTTTATTTCTTCAGTAATTTTTTTTTGCAATAAAGCAATTGCTAAGTGGATGTTAAAATTTGAAGATAACTCCATGAAAGAAGAAAAATTGCAAGATTATATTTGAAGATGACTCCATAGCCCAATGGAGAAGGTAAATGATATTGAGACTCAGGTTTTCTCAGTAACCCGTAGGGGGTCATTGTCTCGCAGTTGGATCCAGTTGTTGACCAAATTTGGTCATCTATATTTTTCAACTCTTCCATTCATTCATAAAATCCTTCATATAAAAAGAAGTCATTTTTTGAAATTTTATAAGTTCAGTCTGCATCCCTCAGTCTCAACTTCATCATGCATGTTTCCTATCATAAATTTGTTTCTTCATGCCTAATTTATTCAAGATATGTTCTAAAGGTCTGAAGGAGAGATTACGAAGAATTTTTCTAAGTATCATGTTCTCCTCTCCATTTTCAAATTTTGAAGTACTCTCTTCCTTCATCTCCTCATCGTGTTCAAGGGGTGGAGAAACTTCATCTCCATCCACTTTCCCATGCCATAATTCCACTCCTACACTACACTTAACGATTTTTTCAACTTCAGGGATTTGTGGGTTCAATCCCTCATCCTCCAAGTTCCATGATATCCACTTTGCACCTGGATTTTTGTGATCTACATTTTGGACCATCAGATTTGTTGTGGGTGCCGATCCGCTAAAGTATTTTATCCCTTCTACATGCATATCCAACCGATCGCCTTTCCACAATCAAAATATTTTTTATCATCCATAACCATGGGTCTTCAAGTTGGCGGGTTCATAAAAAGATCCATATTCGAAACTACTCTCTTCTGTCCCGACCATTCTCACGCTTTTTTGAATATGCATTGAATGTTTTTTAATGGTAACAACTAATTGTGCAGGATTCGAATACAATGTCATTAATGGCTAAAATCTCAAGGATATTATTCATTAGATTGCATTAATTCACCATTTTCCAAGGATTATATTATTATCATCTCTCCAAAAGGATTTATTTCAAGTTATTATTCAGCTGAAAAATACTCCCATCAACCTAATGGAAACATGATGTAGACCCCCTACCTCAGTAGGGTCTACTGACCTCTCGATATTTGGATCATTCTTCTTCTGAGCCAAATTATCTCTTTCAGGCTCTTGCTAGAACCCCTCGACAAAATCCAGAGGTCCCCCTTTTCTCCTCTGGCACAGACCTTGAACGAAATCTGTGCGCACACCCTTTTCCCTTAGTGCTCTTCTCTCTATTCAGACTTGACATACCTTTCAGGGTTTTCGGGGTCTAGGGACTCCTGTGAATGAATTCCCCCCCCCGGTTCCTTGTCCTCCTGGACTCCCAGTCTCCGAAACACTGAAAAGGCACAATGCCTCCACTGGCTCCTCCCTTTCCCTTTCGGGTCCTCGCATTTCACGGTTTCGCGAGTCGGGACTCCCAAGATCCAGACTCCTGGCCTCTCGAGTACCCGGTACCTAGAATTCCTAAACGTTGAAATGTTGTGGCGTTCAATCAATGGCTCATGGAAATCCCTGTGATCGACGGTTCACGTCGAATCGCGATTTCACTATTTCATGATTCGAGGTTCTGAAGGACAAGAGCCTCCATCCTTCCACCTCCCGGTACCCAAAGTCCCGAAATGAACGTCGAGAAACTCTTGCCGCCAACCTCCTCGCAAATCTACCTAATCTGACGACCAACGGGGTTTCGGTGTTCCCCCTTGAGGATTTTCCACTGCCCATTCAGATATCCAAACTCTCCTCTTGGATCTATGTAGGGTTAAAGCCTGTGCTCCTTCCTTCAATCAGATGGCCTGCGGGGATTTCCACCTCAATCCAACGCTCGACGACATTCTTCCTCCTGAGCTTTTAATCGATTTTGACCGAGATTTCTAAGTCTGTGAAGACTCGGTCTTTTCTCCTTCCAGGGAATGGGTTCCTAGATCTCGATAACACTTTCCAAAGTGTTATTCCTCCCGAGCTTTGTCTGGTTCAGAATTCGGCTCCCACACACTCCTTGCGTCCGAGGGAGTTTGATAACTCAGATTCATGACGTTTTCTCTTTGGCTCGATGCACACCTTGAAGAGCTCCCAGTGAAGATAAAACAATTCCACAACATTCCTCCCTAGCTCGATGCACACCCTGCAGAGCTCCAAATGAAGAGAAACAATTGAAACTGCCAAAATCTCACAGTTCCATTCACTTGTTAATAAAACAAAAATTAACAAGAAAATACACACAGTCCATGCTCAACACATTTGGATCAATTTTCCATTTTGTTATATTCACAAGTGCCCAATGGCTACATATTAAATTCAAAATTACAATAACTCAAAAGCATTTTTTCTCCTGCTACTCGTAGTTGTCTCTTACAACAAATTTTTCTCTGTATTCCAGCTCTCTCTCCCAACTGGGTGTGTCAACTTCTACATAACTCAAAGATGTTTCTAGGGTTTCCACTGGCTACTTACCTACTCTAAAATTCATCCTACACTATCTAAGTTCAGTCACATTCTAGAGCCGAAGTGGAAACTCCTTCTCTGTTTACAATTTCAAAAACTTGCTTCACAGGGTAAAATTCGACACCAGTTCAAGCGTGCCTCAAAAAGTGAATTCTGGCGCTGAGTGGAGGCGGATCCCAAAATCTGTTGTAGCTGGCCACGTCGGAGTTTTGGAAGAAATCACATGTGTTGAATTTTCCCGCCTGTATGCGCTTGACACGATGCTCCTGCATCATAATCCCTTGACAAAAATTCATGGACTCCTATCCATGAGCTCCTCTATTGATTTTCCCTGCTTCTGGATAGCAGCTTCATTTTCCCAACTGGCATCTTCGATTGGGTGTCCCTTCCATTTGAACAGATACTCAAAATAAGTCTTCCTCCTGGTCTTCTTGCCAATCCTCTGATCAACAATTTTCTCCATCTATGGCTTTTCTGCTACATGCATCTGTTTCTCCCACTGAATCTTTCCTTGCTCTTCTGATCCTTCTATGTCATCTTTCCTGTAAGGATACAGGTATGAAACATTGAATATGGGTGAAATTCCCACACCATTTGGCAGTTTGATCTCATAGGCTTTGCATCAAACTTCCTCAAGATCTTATAGGGTCCTATCTTCTTCATCTTCAATTTGTTATTTGTTCCCCTAGGGAACCTTTCCTTCCTGAGATGTGCTAAAACTTGATCTCCCACTTCAAATTGAAGTTCCCTGCGATGTTGATAAACTCTTTGTTTGTATTTCTGATTAGAACTCTGTAATTGTTCTTTGATATGACCATGGAGTCTCTGCATCTCACCAGAAAAATCCTCTTCTCCAGCACTTCTGATCTCTCACTGTTCCAAGTACCTTAAATCAGACACTCCCCTGGGTTGCATTCCATAGGGTATTTTGAATGGGATCCTTCCAGTGCTTCTGTTTGGTGAGTCATTGTATGCAAATTCTTCTTGTGGAAAAATCTGATCCCACTGGTTATGGTGTTCAGTAACCAGACTTCTCAATAAGTTTCCCAAACTTTTGTTTACCACCTTAGTCTACCCATCTATCTGAGGGTGATAAGCTGAGATGAAAGACAAGTCTGTCCCCATCTTCTTCCACAACGTCCTCCAAAAGTGACCAACAAATTTTGTGTCTCTGCCTAAGACAATGCTCCTGGGTAGGCCGTGAAGTCTCACAACTTCTCTGAAAAATAGATTTGCAACATGTGTTGCATCACCGGTCTTATGACATGGGATGAAATGTGCCATATTTGAAAATCTATCCACCACCACAAATATGGAGTCAAATCCCCTTTGTGTTCTTGGCAATCCCAACACAAAATCCATGCTTATTTCATCCCAAGGCCTCTCTGGTATTGGCAATGGTTGATACAATCCAGTGTTCTGTCTTTTCCCCTTTGCATGTTGGTAGATTCTACATATGTTCACCAACTTTATCACATCTATTCTCATACCTAGCCAATAGTATGAGCTTCTCAATTGTGTAAACGTTTTATCATGGCCGAAATGTCCAGCCAATCCTCCACTATGCTTCTCCTTCAGGATATTGTCCCTCATTGAGCATCTTGGTATGCAAAATTGATTTCCCCTGAACAACAATCCTTCCTGAACCATATACTCTATCCACTGACTTCTATCTCTCAGTACAGGACTTGTACATGCTTCGTAGGCCTCTTTGAAATTTGTATCATCACAATACATATCCTTAAGGTGTTCAAACCCCAAGGTCTTCACCTGGAATTCCTGCAGAATTAAACATCTCCTACTTAACGCATCAACAACCTTGTTAGTATTCCCAACAATATGTTTTATGACAAAAGTAAAAATTTTCATAAATTCAACCCATTTTGCATGTCTCTAATTTAGTTTTTCTTGTCAGGTTATGAATTGTAAATCTTGGTTATCGCTATACAAGACAAACTCTTGCGGGACAAGATAATGTCTCCATTTCTTCAATGCTTGAATTATGGCATAGAACTCCTTGTCATATGTGGAGTATTTCCTCTTAGTCTCATTCATCTTCTCACTGAAATAGGCAATAGGCCGATTGTCCTAACTCATAAATTCTCCTATTGCAACTCCACTTGCGTCACATCTTACCTGAAATGTCTTTTCGAAATTCAACAAGACTAGAATTGGTCATTTTGTTATCTTCTTCTTTAGTATATTGAAGCTCTTTTCAGCCTCCTCTGTCCATTTAAAAGACTTGTGCTGATTCTTCACTGTATCCATCATTGGTGCACAAATCCCACTGAAGTCTCTAATGAACTTTCTATAAAAACTTGCTAAACCATGAAAAATCCTTACCTCAAACATGCTCCTTGGTGACAACCATTCTCTGATTGCTTTCACCTTCTCTGGATCCATCTTCAGTTCATTCAAAGAGATAACGAAACCCAAATAAATGAGTTCTGTCTTCATAAAAGAGGGCTTCTTCAAATTGATCAACAACTTCTCCTACTGTAGCCTTCTCATTACTAGCGTTAGGTGCCTCAAATGATCCTCTTTAGTCCTGATAAAGACTAGTATATCGTCCAGATATACAACCACAAACTTGCCAATGAAATCTTTTAGAATTTCATTCATCAACCTCATAAAAGTGCTTGGGGCATTCATTAAGCCAAATGGCATAACTAGCCACTCATACAGGCCTTCATTTGTCAGGTAAATCATCCACTGATGTACTCGTAAGGATGACTCTGGGATTCCTCACCACATGGAACTGCATCTCCTATTCTTCCTTGGCTTCCTTCAGGAGTTCCTTCCCACTCATTAGAAGTATGCTTGTGTTGGCTTCCTATTTCGCTCTCTTCTCCTCCATTGGCAGTAACATATGCGTCCTACCATTCTTCTCCAATGTGTATGTATTCTTCCTTCCATCATGAATGACATTTCTATCAAACTTCCATGGTCTTCCCAACAAAATGTGGCATACTTCCATGGGAATTACATCACATAGGATTTCATCTTTATATCCTCCTATTTTAATTTCAACTAGGCATTGTTTAGAAATCGTTACCTGGTGTCCTTTTTACAACCATGAGACTTTGTATGGCCTTGGATGTGAAATTGTATTCAGATCCAATTTCTCCACCATCTCTGTGGATACTAGATTGTCAGTGCTCTCACTATCAATGATCACCTTGCATATTTTATCATCAGTCTTTCAAGCTATCCTGAAGAGACCGTTCCTCTGCATTGGATTCTCAATTTCTTCCTCTGGTTTTAAGAGAGATTTTCTGAACATCAGGGATGATCCATCCTTTGCTCCTTCTCCCTCAAAATCTCTTCGTTGTGCTTTTGAAATGTGGGCTTATCCTCCTTCCTTCTTCTTCTTGGGACATTCCCAAGACATGTGCCCTATCTTTCCACAGTTATAGTACCTTACTCCTCCTCTACCTCTACCTCTAGAAGAGTTTCTTCCACCATTCTTTCTTCCTCGTGAAGTTCCTCCTCGTTCTGAGTGATTGTGTGGTTTCTCAGCCTCATCCTTAGACTGATGTGATCTGTCATGGTTAAATCCCTTACCTTTGCTTGGGATCAAGCTCTTACCTCTTCCTCACTAGTTCTATTTTCTGGCCATCTTCTCCTCTACCTTCAGTGCAAACCGATACGCATCTTCCACAGTCCTCACTGAGATCATGCTCAGCTCATCCTGAACTTCATATCTCAAGACATTTACATACCTGGTGACTTTTTCTTCATCTCTCTCCCTTTGTCCAGTTCTGATGTTCAACCTCTAGAACTCCTCGGTGTACTCCTTGACTGTCATTCCTTTCTGTCTCAGGTTCTGTAGCTTCCTAAATAGATTGATCTGGTAGTCCTTGGGTATGAACTTAGCCTTTAGCTTGGCTACCATCCTGTCCCAACTCTTTATCCTCTGTTTTCCTTTACTTCTCCTCTTAGCCTGCAGTTCATCCCACCACAGTACTGCATGCACTTTTGGCCTGGTGACTGCCCGCTTCACTTTCTTTTCCTCATCGACATCTTCATAGTCGAAGTGTTTGTCCATGGACCTTATCCAGTCCAACAGTTCTTCAACATCTAGATTTCCCTCATACATGGGGACCTCTATCTTAGATCTGCCTCCCAATCTGGCAACTTCTCTCAACAAACGCTCCTCTACAACATCCTCCCCTGCAGCTTCTTCAACCTCAACCTCTTAACTTTTCGCATCACTGACATCCCCAATGTCAGGTGCTCTTCTCTGTGCTGCTTCGATTGCTTCCATTCAGGCATGAAACTCTCACATCTCCCTTTCTACATCATAGTTGGATAAAATCGGATCTCGTCTTCTTGGCGGCATTGTGTTGAATGTCTGTCACACACAGAGTACATCTCTGAGTTTTCTGTCTCCTTCTTTTTCCTCCTTTTCCTGAAATCTACAGATGAAAAATGAGCTCTGATACCACCTGATGTAGACCCCCTACCTCAGCAAGATCTACTGACCTCCTGATCTTTGGATCGTTCTTAGTTTGAGCCAAATTAGCTCTTTCAGGCTCTTACTAGAACCCCTCGAAAAATTCACAGGTCCCCCTTTTCTCCTCTGGAATAGACCTTCAACGAAATCTATGCGCGTGCCCTTTTCCCTTGGTGCTCTTCTCTCTCCTCTGACTCGACATACCTTTCAGAGTTTTTGGGGTCTCGGGACTCCTATGAACAAATTCCCCACCGGTTAGTTGTCCACTTGGACTCCCAGTCTCCGAAATACTGAAAAGGCACAATGCCTCCACTGGCTCCTTCCTTGCCCTTTCGGGTACTCAGAATGCCAAAACGCCGAAATCATGTGGCGTTCAATCAACGACTCACAGAAATCCCTGTGATCGACGGTTCACGTCAAATCACGATTTCACTATTTCACAATTCAGGGTTCTGAAGGACAAGAGCCTCTGTCCTTCCACTTCTCGGTACCCGAAGTCCCAAAATGAACGTCGAGAAACTCTCGCCGCTAACCTCCTCACAGCTCTACCTGATCCAATGGCCTGCGGGGTTTCGGTGTTCCCCCTCGAGGATTTTCCACTGCTCGTTTGGATATTCGAACTCTCCTCCTAGATCTTTTCAGGGTTAAATCCTGTACTCCTTCCTTCAATCGGACGGCCTGCGGGGATTTCCACCTCAATCCAATGCTCGATGACGTTATTCCTCCTGAGATTTTACTCGATTTCGACTTAGGATATTTCTAAGTCTGCGAAGACTCGGTCTTCGCTCCTTCTAGGGAATGGGTTCCTGGATCCCAATAACACTTTCCAAAGTGTTATTCCTCCCAATCTTTTTCTGGTTCAGAATCCGGCTCCCGCGCACTCCTTGTGTCTGAGGGAGTTCGATAGCTCAGATTCATGGATTTTTCTCTCTGGCTCAATGCACACCTTTCAGATCTCCCAGTTAAGAGAAAACAATTCCACAACATTACTCCCTGGCTCGATGCACACCCTGCAAAGATCCAAATGAAGAGAAACAATTGAAACTGCCAAAATCTCACAGTTCCATTCACTTGTTTATAAAACAGAAATTAACAGGAAAATACACACAGTCCAAGCTCAACACATTTGGATAAATTTTCCATTTTGTTATATTCACAAGTGCCCAATGGCTACAGATTACATTCAAAATTACAGTAACTCAAAAGAATTTTTTCTCCTGCTACTCCAAGTTCTCTCTTACAATAAATTTTTCTCTGTATTCCAGCTCTCTCTCCCAACTGGGTGTGTCAACTTCTACATAACTCAAAGATGTTTCTAGGGTTTCCCTTGTATACTTACCTACTCTAAAATTCATCCTACACTATCTAAGTCCAATCACATTCCAGAGCCGAAGTGGAAACTCTTGCTCTGTTTACAATTTCAAAAACTTGCTTCACAAGGTAAAATTCGGCACCGGTTCAAGCGTGCCTCAAAAAGTGAATTCCGGCACTGAGTGGAGGTGGATCATGAAATCCGTTGTAGCCGCCCACGTTGGAGTTTTGGAAGAACTTGCATGTGTTGAACATTCTCGCCTCTATGTGCTTGACATGATTCTCCTGCATCAAAACATCATCTAGAAATCAATTCTATGGAGATAATTTGAATATTTTTGGTCATGAAGACCAAAAATTTTAGTGTTCCAGATCATATTCATATTACTCATCTCCTTCTGAACAAAAAGGCATAATATGGGCATCTAGAATTGCTCGTGCAGGGTGTGTTCCTGAGGTATTTGAATGTAAAGAACTTGTTGCATGGTGCATTGAGAAGTACGTGCCAAGCCAGAGAATTATACAACTCCAAGATTATACCCCCATTTCCCTTTCAGCACAAGTTTTTTGCAAGATGTTGAAGCTCCCAGGGCCAACACTTACCTTCAAAAGAGAATAATTGTTCAAGAGACTCACGGAGATAGATCTAGCAAGAGGTACTAATGAAGTACAAAACCCTAAATTAATTCTCAACTCAATGTTTCGGTTGAAATTTTTTATGGCATACTCGAATATAATGAAGATGAAATAGACAATTGGCTAGTTGATTATTCTGTGAAAAGTAAATAAATTGATGAAGAAATCAGGGATATAAAACCTATTTTTATACATCAACGGTCTATTTTTAGAAAGTCTAAAGTCTAATTTTTAAATTTCAGCTTGATTTTCTGCCAATTTTCATTTAATAATTTGATATTCTATATCCTTTTCAGTCGCACTCCTAACTTTTTCCTCTAAATCAGTTTCATAATTACTTCTCGTAATTCTATAAATCATATTTGCATGTCTACTCAAGGCATCAAATATCTTATTTTATTTTCCCTTGATATGTCTTATTTCAAAATCCTACTTGCTCAAGAAGGCTAACCACCTTGCTTGTTGAGTGTTGATATTTTTTTTATCAAATAGGTACTTTAAATAAATATTTTCAAACACCAATAGGAATTTTTCTCCTATCAAATAGTTTTGCCACATTTTTAGTGTGTGTATTATCGCGGATAATTCTAAGTCGTGTATTACATGATATCTTCCTTCTTCCTTAAGCTTCCTAGATTCATAAGAAATTACATGATTATCCTGCATTAATACTCCAACCAACCCGTCAATGCATGCATATGTGCATACAACAAAGTCCTTATATGGCTTTGCTATTTTTAGTATAGGAGTTGTTGTTAGGCGATGTTTTAATTTTTCAAAACTTTCTTGGCATTTTTTAGACCATATAATTTTTGTTCCTTTCTTTTGTAGGGATGTTATAGGATGATAAATATTTGAAAAATATTAAAAACAAATTAGGTAATAACATGTTATACCCATAAATGATCTTATGTCTAAAACATATTTTGGAATTGACTAGTCCATAATGGCTCTTATTTTCTCAGGGTCAACAATTGTTCTCTCTTTAGAGACTACATGTCCTAAATATTGAATCTTATCCTTATAAAAGTCACATTTACTAAGTTTAGCATATAGTTTCTGCTCTCTCAAGGTCTGTAGAACTATTCTTTAGTGTTCTTCATGATCCAATTAATTCTTTGAGTAGATTAGTATATCATCAATGAAGACGATTACAAATTTATATAAGTATTTACTTAGGTTACTACTCATTAGAAACATGAATGATGATGTTGCATTTTTCAACCCAAATGGTATCACTAAAAACTCATAATGCCCATATCTCATCCTAAAAGTTGTTTTCTATATATCTTCATCTCTAATTCTTACTTGATGATATCTTTCTTGCAAATTGATTTTTGAAATGATTGTTGCCCCACATACTTGATCGAATAGATCATCGATGTGAGGTAGAGGATATATGTTCTTAATTTTAATTTTATTAAGTTTTTGATAGTTGTTGAGACCATTTCCCGTTTCTGATTTTCCCTCCCTTTTCATTATCCCAACTTCATTTTTCCATTTCTTTTCCCTCTTCTGTACTTACCTGAATTCCCCTTTTCTTTTCTCCCCTCTATTTTTGCCTTTCTGATTACTACTTGGTCATTTTTCAAAGTGATAGGTTTGCGGGTTGGTAGACTCATGGATTTTCATCTCCGTCTATACTCCCATATCATGATTCTGACCGACTGTCGTATTATTCTATACTTAACCATTTTTGCAGTCCCATGTTCACGAGTTCAATCTTTCATATCTCAAGTTCCGTGATGCCCATTTTCACCCAAATATCCACGATCTACATTATGACCATCAGGCTCACCCATCTCCTAATTATCTCATCTCTCCTATATTGAGTTCGACCGATCGTATTACAACACTTATCTTATTTTCAACCTTTCTCGACCATAGGTTCGCGGGTTGGTAGGTTCACAAAATTTCCCAAATCCTAATCACTCTCGTCTGTCCCCACCATCCTCGTGATTTTCCCAATACACATTTAAGAATGGTTTAATGCTACTAACTCATCATGCAAGTTCCGTAAGAATCACCATTAATAAGCAAAGGGCTCGGGGATATTTCTCATTAAACCACATTAAAGCATGATTTGATGAAGATTATTTGGATTAAGAGAACACTCTCATAAACTTATGGCAACAACAACTCGACAATGGTTCTGTGTAGATACCTTGAATATGTTTGGATGTGATGACCAAAACTTTCAATGGTCTAGAGCATATTCTTACTATTCATCGCCTTCTTCTCATAAGGAAGTGATTTGGAAGTCCGGAATTGCTTGTGTAAGGTGTTTCCCTGAGGTTTTTGACTGCAAGGAACTGGTCGCATGGTGTGTTGAGAAATATATATCAATTCAATGGATTATTCAACTTCAATACCATCCTCCCATCTCTATTTCACCTCAAGTGTTCTGTAATATGTTGAAACTCCCTTAACTAACAATTACTTTCAAAGGAGAGGATTGCATGGATTTCGTAAAAAAGCATGACAATGACCTGGACCTATTTCTTGAGTTTTTGGAGAATCCCAAAGCCATCCCTGGACCTATTTCTTGAGAAAGATAACTATTAATCACCTGATGAAAGTTAAGAAACTATGGATATGGAAGGATGCGAGATGCCCATGTATATATTTGAAGAAGGCGACAATGAACACAACTCGCAAGAGAATGTCACCCATACAATAAGATTTGTAAATAAATGAAAGAATAAGAATGACTATGAAAAAGAAAACCAAAAATATAAAGAAAAATAAAATGAGAAAAGGGAAAATGAGAAAGTGATATATATCATTGGAAGTAAAAGGAAACAACTGATGTCAAACTCCGCTTAGATGACATATAATTTCATAAAGGACTTTAGTAAATTAAGGATAAATCTACCTTTTACAGAAGTGGTGAAGATTCCCCAACAAAGGGAAAACATTTTGAAATTGTTGGAAGGGAAGATCCAAATCCAGACTTGGAAAGGTAGAGTGATGAAATTGTGAAAAGAAAGGACATCTGAAGAAAGACTGCAGAGCTCCAAAGAAACAAAGAGATGGACAGCAGGAGAGAAATCAGGAAGCAAATGTAATAGGTAATGTGTTACAATATGCTTTGATTCTTTCTGTAGATAATATTTTTGAGTCTTGGGTAGTAGATTCAGGGGCTTCATTTCATGCCGCACCCCATAGGAAACATTTTCTAGATTATGTTGAAGGTGATTTTGGACAGGTTCATTTGGGTGATGATGCACCATGCAAAATTGTTCCATACCATGGGATTCGTACAGAGAAGACAGTTCCAAGAACACCACAAGAAAATGGTGTGTCAGAAAGGATGAACAAGACAATCATGGAGCGTGCAAGGAGTATGAGATTGCATGCCGGTTTGCCCTTACAGTTCTGGGCAGATGCTATAGATACTATTGTTTACTTAATAAACAGAGGAACTTCAATCTCTTTGGATGGTAGAATTCCAGAGGAGGAATGGACAGGAAAAAAGGTAAACTATTCTTTTTTGAAAACTTTCGG
>JZKD02S0463242.1:177427-189908 GCA_000966675.3 Picea glauca | reverse complement strand
TATATGTTTTTGAACTTGAACAGAGCATGCATAACCCAGTGGCTTACTATTGGGGTGTGCTATAGATCTATATCAGAGCAGTTTTGTTTTGAGTAGTGGTATTGTTCCTGGCCTGGGTGGCACGGGGACACTAAAAATTGGTATAAGAGCCCATGGTTTCAACACTAAACGTGGATGGGCCAAAAATGTGGAATTTGGGGTAAAAATTCCACAGGGATTTGATGTACAGAGTGCCAGAGCAGTGCTAAGAGAGATCCCAGGTGGTATTGGGAAGCTCATGAGGTATAGAAGTTTGATAAACCAGGATAGACATGGTATTGGGCCAGAAAGTTAAATTTGGGTCGTTGGATCTGTTCAGAAGAAGAAAGATCCCCCACAACCATCATATTTGGAGAAGGTGCAGGGAGGTTAAACACATAAGTCCTTCATACTTTTCCCCTCTATGGCTAGGGTTAAACCACAATCGACAAAAATGACTGCAGAAATCAACTCTAATATCAAATATTCTATATAAGAAAATATGCTAACAAGACAAGATAGGAGGTTTACCTGGTCTAGACGTTCAATGAAGTCCACCATTGAGCACTTGTCTCAAATCAATATACCTACAACTAGTCCTCAACATCCAAGAAATGCAAGCATATGGTGATAATATATGATGTTAGCACATTCAATAGCATAATCCATGAACATTCATAAAAAATACGCCCATGGAATAATAATTCAAATATTTGGGAGATATTAACTGGACGAGAAAAGAGTATTTCTATTAAGATATAATCAACATAAATGAATGAGTTACAAACTTTTGTGTCAGCATGGTTCGAAACTGAGAAACTAAGTTCCTTCCATCTAGGCATCCAACACTTCAATCCTCCACCAAAGGAAAGCTCATATAAGAGAGACCATGAAGTTCTCAATCAGTAAGGGAAGAGCTTGGAGGTTGAACAATATGTTTAGACTTAAAGGAAAAATGGATGCAGATGCAATGTGAAGTGAATAATTCTCCAGAGTAACTTTGCTCTCAAAGTTGATTTTTATCTCTCCTTTTCCATAGCTCGGATTTGGCCCATTTATAGCCTTCAAGTGGAATTGAAAGGTTGATTCGAAATGTTTCCAGTATATGGAAGGCCAAGGACCATTGATATCATGATGTTACATGGAAACGCAACAACATTTTTCAATTTTGGGCACATTTCCCGATGTACATAGGATGTAGTGGTGCAACCTACATATACACATGTTGTAATATAGGTAGGGTGCGTATATGTGGAAATGTTATGTGTTTAGCTCTGAGATTTGAAAAAAGGGACTTCAAGTCTGCATAGGGAAATAAAAAAAAAGGCCTTCTGTGCAACATTTCATGGGGTGAGGAAAATATTTCTATAACAGATGCCCCCTAATGTGTGAGGTTAGAGGAGTATTTGTGATGGCCAAAATACATTATAAAAACTTAGAAGTGGAGTAATGGGGACCCAGCTAGAAGAACTAATTGCTCATTATGATCTGTATTGAATTTGGATACATGGATGCCAATCTGAATTACACTGCAGATCCATGTGAACATATACCAAACAACTATCCATGGCCATGGATAGGAAAATACAAATGTGGTTACATGCCAAAGGTTGTCATAGTCAGAAACAAGGCCCAGTAAAATTAGTCTCAAAATCAATCTAAAGATATCTCTATACAATGGAGTACAATCTGATCTCCCATGATCACTGAAGTCACATAGGTACTGGTCCAAATGAAATGGTAGCAACAAATCAGGAAACTTGCAGATACAAATTGATGTCCTCAAGTCTTCTACATAATCCACCAAATGTGCAAGTCCACATCGTGTGAATAAAGGAGTTGATGTCGAACATAATGATACTTCGTTTGATTACTGATCATTGAGGTATATTGTTAACAAACGCGAGATAAATTACCGATGATGAAAGTAGGTATCAATGAACCGAGTACATTCTTACAAGTGTGGATAAAGGAGTCAATGTCAAACACTTAAAGACTCCATCGATCAGGAGACATTGATGTATTCCCAACTGTCGATGGCGAGAGAACCTGTGATGCAGGAGAATCACAACACCTCAACAATGTGCTAGAATTCCAACACATCATCACGCATTTCATATTAGGAGAGGAATTGACCCTCCCATTTTTAAATTCAAAATATGATCCTTTGGAGATTTTTGTTGTAAGGTTGTAAGAAATGAGCCATGCCTTTGTATAGGTAGTGGATAGGGTCACGTTAAATGGTTGAGTTTAAGAAGTCCTAGATCATAGTCAAGTCTAGATAGCCATTCAATGTAATGAAGCCGTAGGAGTATGGTGTCTTAACTGAGACAGTGATGGCACTAAGGTGGCAAAGAGGATAAGCTCATAGAGCCCTCTTTTGTAAAAAGGAGAAAGAGAGATATTTTTGTATGACAAAGGTCTTAGAAGAAGAACTCAGAATAGAGTTAGGTTAGGAGAACTTGAGAGAATTGATACTCTATTACAGTCCAATTTTTGTAAACATTTGTATAGACACACAAAGATAATAGAAAAGTTGTTTTTCCTGCATATAGTGTGTTTATGTATTTGTGTTCATTATTATGTTTTTATGTATTTCATGGTTGGAATGCGTATACTGGTGAAGTATTGAATAAGTTTCAATTGTTTCTCTTCTTTGAGTTTTCGAGTGAAAGGAGTGCACATAGTACACAAGGAGTGCATTGACATAAGTGAGCTAACCTCAGAAAAGATCAAGAGAGATAGAATTGAACCTTCATCAGTAGAAGTGCAATGAGTGCACAGAAAGAACTATGTGTTGAGTTCGTAAAGAGACAAATTTACTGAACACTTTGTAAGGAGAAGCTCTGCAAGGTGTGCATAGAGCAAGGATAACACCAGGTGGGTGAGAAGAATTTCTTTTCAAGAAATCCTTTGATCTCAGTTATCAAAATCCTGATAACGCAAAGAGTGCGTGGGAATTCAGAATCCTTTAAGGATCAAGCTCAGAAGGGATAACACTTTTCAGAAGTGTTGATGAGATCCAAGAGTTAGACTCATATGGGGAGAAAAGGTTCAAAACCTTTGAAGACTGATAAATATTCTAAGTCAGAAGAAATCAGAAGCTAAGGAGGAGGAGAGACAGTGGTTGTTGGATCATAGAGAAAAGGATCAAAAACTGTATGATCTGTGTAATGTGCACAAGCCTTAATGCTTCACACGCACAAGAGAGAGAACCTATCAATATTTGAGACTTGAGATTTTCGAAGCCCAAAGAGTTGGAAAGCTGAAGTGAAATCTTAGTCGTTCGATCATCCGAAGCAGACCTGAGCCGTTGGATCGTTCGAGGTGAACCTCATGCGTCAGATTGACCAAGTGAATTTGAGTCATCAGATATTGTAATCTCGCGAGGGGGAAATATTGAAACTTGAGATTCCTGAAGCGTGAAGAGCTGGAGAGCCGAAGCAAATCTGGACCGTTAGATCCAGAAGGCTATGTGTCCGTGGGTCGTGCGATCCATAGGAAGGAAAAGGTAAAAGGTTGAAACATTCAAAGCTCGAATAGACGAAGAGTTGAGAGCCGTAGATTTGCAAGGGGACACTTGTCAACATATCATGAGCTATAGGTAAAGTGTAGCAGGGTTTTAGTTGAGATCTGAGATTGCCGAATCCATGGACTCCCAAATCTAGAGGAGACGTGGCATGAATCCGTGGACCCCGAGTAAATTCCCAAAGTGATTTGTAGCCGTCCAATCTAAGAGAGATGTGGCATAAATTCATGCACTCTAGGTAAATACCCGAATTAATCCTCGATCGCCATATCAAGAGGACACGCGTCAGTGGATTATAACCTTTAGATGAAAGGCATTGGGTAGAATGGTGAAGTTTGAGATTTGAGATCTCATAAGTCCGAAGACCCAAAGGAGATATCGATCATTGATCAAGAAGAGGGACTAGGATCGTTGATCTGAGTTGAAAGGTCAAACACCCCAAGTAGAAGTAGGACTGTTGATTGAGCAGGACATGTGTCTACAGATCGTGAGCTTCAAAAGATTGAAGTATGAAAGAAAGAAGGATTTGAGATTTCAAAACCCCGAAGTCCGGAATCATGAAGAGTTCACATCCGCTGATTCAGGAGGGGCAGATATGGTCCATGGATTTGGAAAGTGTAGATATGAACCACCAGTTCAGATAGTACTATCAAGATCGGGAGATTGACAGTCCTGTAGAAATTCCGGGGTAGGATTTGTGCATAATTTAAAACTTTGAGGGCGGGCCGTAATCACATTGTCATGGTTCTTCCGTAAATGGTGAGTATGTTGGTGGCCCACAATTTTTTTGAACCATTGATCGACGGACAGATTGATCATAGTCAAATTATGATCATAGAAACCATGCGGGTATGATAGGGCCTACACACAAAAGAAGAGGGGCCTGTGTATAGTTGAATTGGGTTCAAAGAGGAACCCAAAGAGTCGATCTGACTCAACATTTATAAATATCCTAGACCGGTAGGTCGTAGAACCCCAGGAGGGGAGGGGGGCTATATCAACCTGCCACTAATGACTACAAGCCTCTAGGTACTCATAGGACTCTATGTCTCGTCTCCATAATAGACGATATGAAGTCCACCATTGAGCACTTGACTCAAAGCAATATACCTGCAACTAGTCCTCAACAACCAAGCAACGCAAGAATATGGTGATAATATATGATGTTAGCACATTCAATAGCATAATCCATCAACATTCATAACAAATACGCCCATGGAATAATAATTCAAATATTTGTGAGATATTAATTGGACGAGAAAAGAGTATTTCTATTAAGATATAATCAACATAAGTGAATGAGTTACAAACTTCCATGTTGGCACGGTTCATAACCAAGAAACTAAGTTTCTTCCAACTGGGCCTCCATCACTTCAATCCTCCACCAAAGGCAAGCTCATATAAGAGAGACCATGAAGTTCTCAATGAGTATGGGAAGAGATTTGGGGCTTAACAATATGTTCAGACTTAAAGGAAAAAGGGATGCAGACTCAATGTGAAGTGAACAATTTCTCCATGGAACTTTGCTCTCAAAGTTGAATTCTTTCTCTCCTTTTCCATAGCTCGGATTTGGCCCATTTATAGCCATCGAGTGGAATTGAAGGATTGGTTTGGAATGTTTCCATTATATGTAAGGACAACGATCATTGATCTCATGAAGCTACATGGAAACCCGACACAATTCTTCAATTTTGGGCACATTTCCCGTTGTATGTGGGTTGTAGTGGTACAACCTGCGTATACACATGTTGTAATATAGGTAGGGCATGTATATGTGGAAAAAATATGTTTTTATTTCTACAATTTGCAAAAAGGGACTTCAGGTATGCATAGGGAAATTGGAAAAGGCCTTCTGTGCAAGATAGAATGGGGTGAGGAAAATATTTCTATAACAATCACCGAAGTCCCGAAACTATAGAAAGAAGTTGTCAGTAGTCGACAGTTTGGGAGTTTTGAAAATGTGTAGATGTGAAGAATCATCAAAGTCTCGAAACTACAAAAGAAGTTTTTGACAGTCAACAGTTCGAGAAATTTGAAAGTGTGTAGATGTGAAGAATCAACGAATTCACGGGTTTTCGAAGTGATGTGACATGATGATGTCACCGGGGGTGACATGGAAACATTAAAAAGTTTGATAGTTCAATAGTTCAACAATTTTTTGAAAGTGTTGATTATAAAAAAAAATCGTCGAAGTCTTGGGTTGCCAAAGTTATGTGACATGATGACATTACCGAGTGACATAGACTAGTTCAACAGTTCGACAATTTGGTAGTTCAACAGTTTTGAGAAAGTGTTGAAGATAGGAAATCCTTGAAGTCTTGAAGTGTCAGGCATGACATAGCATGATGACATCAACTATGGTGACATGGACCTACCTAGGTCTGCCACGTATCACTCATTTTTTTTATTTTTGATAGGCCTTAGTACAGATTGGGACCTAACATGTGTCACTCAACGGTGGAGCCACGTGTCACCACTTTGATTAGTGACAGTTGTACTTCATGGTCCCTAAGAGGTTAAGCAATTCAGGAGTTCAACATTTAAGGAAATTTTTTTGGAAGGACTTCCGAACCTTCGAAGGCCCGAAGTATCGAAGTGATGTGGCTGGGTGACATCACCTGGGGTGACATGGACACACAATATGAATTCCATGTGTCGGTATGTTTTGTACTTTTAAAAGACTAAATTTCCATTTGGAGCTTGACATGTGTCACCCCTCAGATTGGGCCACATGTCCACTTTTAGAGTTCTTCCACGTGTTTCCAGATCCTATAGTCCAGAGACTTAGAGCTCTAGAGGAACTTGGTCAAGAGTTTTTAAGTATGAAGACCCCTGAAGCTCCAAAGAGCGGAGTAAATCCTCATCATTTATCAGGAGGGGAAACGTGACAATAGATCCTGTGGTCTGGAGGATTCAAGGTATAAGTAGTTGAGGTCGAGGACTTCTAGAGGCCTGAAGGCTCTATTCCATCGTGATCATTGATCACATAATATATGTGGTGCAATATCCAAAGGTCTGTAGAAGAAGTACTCCAGAGGATTTGAGTTACAAAATGTTGTGAGTTGAGAACTCTCGGAGGGTCGGAGTTAATATCGACCATTGATCGGGATATGAAATGTGGAGGAAAGAGAGGGGATCTTTGGTGGTTCAAATATTTGGGAGATTGGTATTGAATTTTTTTGGAAACCGCCAAAGCCTAGAGTCTTGGAGCTCCTATACCCCATAGATCTAAGCATAGAAGGTGGATCATAGATCCACCGTCCTTCATGATTTCGACAGTTCAATGGTGCAGGAGATTTGTTGTGATGTACTTTGGAAACCTCTGAATCTTGGATGCCCAAAGCACATGATAAGCACCTAACGATTATCCCTTTTTCACATCCTGAGGTCACATGAGTTTGGGGCTTGAAGAAAAGGGGCTATTGCCCGAAGATTGTTTTAAGAATAGGAAAGGGCTTAGAGAAAGAACCTTTGAGGTTCTTGATGTACAAACCTACACATATAAAGGTAAGTAACACATGTAAACCTGAAGAATGGATCCAACATGGATCAAAGAGCCATTTCCACTCTGAGTTGGAGAAATCCAAGTATAGAATTGCATCACTAAAAATGAAAATTGTTCAAATATCCATAACTTCCTGCTCAAAACTCAGAATTGATCATGAAAGAAGGCATTGAAAAGGTATTGAACAATGGAAGATAATTGTTTACCTAGAAATTGGATTTGAACAATATATTTATCAAGAAATCAACATAAAATAAGTTTGATATATATTAATGAATCAGAAGGTTTCATGTTTTCATGAAATTATCAAGAACAATTAGCCTAACAAAGTTTTGTTTGTTGCACATTTTTCAGAATTAACAACTATCAGATCAGAGTCATCACAGAGTACAGAGTTATGGAGGATACACAGGTAGTCTAAAAACAAGAATATGAAATGAGAGGGTTGAATGTCCATTTGGATTTGGAAGGAACCAACTCCAATGGACATGGAGGAGGAAAGGAGGAAGACATAAACTTGGACGAGGCCATCAAAAAATTGCAGACAGATGTAAAAAGCCACAAGGATGATAATTAAAGGCTTATTAAGGACAAAGAACAATAGGAATAATTCAAGATTAAGTTGATGAAAATATTGGACATGATTGAAAAGAAGATGGATAAGGAGAGTGGCTCCAACGAATCAAGAAGCCATGGGACCCATGAGAAGAAAGGAAGATGAAGGAGTAGTAGAAGACATCACCATCACTCCCAAAAACATTCCCATAGGAGATCACATAGTAGCTCAAGTCCATCCCCTATCAGGACGCATAGGAGGTCTGGGGTGGATGCGTTGAAAGGATAAATGAATAACATCAAACCTCCTACTTTTGATTGTGAGCAAAAGAAGGATGAATATCCTGAGACATGGCTTCTAGGCATGAGGAAATACTTCCAATTACATAACTACTCTTCTCATGTAGAGGGAAGGATTGACATCTACTAGCTTAAAGGAAAGGCTGCAAGATACCGGATATAATAAATATGCAGAACATAAATAAAATGCTAGAAATGGCAGAATAACAATAATATAACCAGCATAATCTCCACAATAACACAAAAATGATATAAGAACAACAACAGAAATAACACTTTGATTCAAAAAACAATGTTCATGGGCCTCTTCGAGGGGGAAACCTCTAGTCGAGGAAATCTCTATTACAATAATCTCCAATCTAGGGTTTTCATACCCTCGAACCTTATTTATACTAAATATGTCTATCAAGAGAAACATCTAGAGGAAGATCCTTCTAGAAGCGAAAGATTCTATTAGGTCTTCTTACATCTGCCTTATTCTATTTTATTGAAAGGCATTATTAATATTGACCTTTATTACATCCGAATATATTGATCTACCTATGTGCGGGTTAGGACCCTAACATGTCTGCACCCTTAAAAATAGCCTTGTCCTCAAGGATTGAGATGTGGAAACTGTTGTAGAATGGTAGCTGGTTCCCAAGTGGCATCTGCTGGAGTCATATCTTTCCACTGGACTAGCACTTCCTTGATGGTCCTCTGACGCAGGCGATGCTCACGCTGGTCAAAACTGCTTCTGGATATAGCCAAATGGATCCTTCTTCAGCTAACTCTGGAAGGTTGGTTTGAATTTGGCACCTAGTTCCAATCACCTTCTTTAAGCATGAAACATGAAAAACAAGATGTAGCTTCGACTGACTAGGCAGAGCTAACTGATATGCGACTTGTCCCACATGCTTGAGAACTATATAAGAACCATAAAATTTAGGCGCTAGCTTCTGACAATGCTCGACCTTGAGGGAAGTTTTCTTGTATGGTTGCAGTCGCAGAAACACCTGATCCCCTTTTGCAAATTGATGTTCAGAGCGACCTTGATATACTTGTTGCTTCATGCGATTCTGTGCCATGATAAAGTTCTCTTTAAGGGTACAAAGAATATCCTCTCAAACTGTAAGTGTTTGGTCAACCACCTGGAACTTCGAGGTACCCGGTAATTATGAGAGAACTGAAGGTGGCTTCTGTCCATATACCGCTTCAAAAGAAGTCATGCGAGTAGTTGTATGGTAGGAAGTGTTGTACCACCATTCGGCTAGGGGTAACCATTGAGTCCACTTATGTTGTTTTTCAAAGGCAAAACACCTCAGATATGTTTCCAAACATTTTTGGACAACTTTCATTTGACCATCAGTCTGGGGATGATAAGCTATGTTGAGATGCAATTCGGTGCCCTGTAGCTTAAATAGTTCTTGCCAAAAATTGATTGTGAAAGTTGGGTCATGATAAAAAACAATAGAGTGCATCATGCAATGAAGCTTGAAGACCTGGTCTATGAAAATTTGAGCCACCGTGGATGCACTAAATGGGTGTTGAAGAGAGCAGAAATGAGCATACTTGGAAAGGTGATCCACAACCACCATTATGACTGATTTATTCCCTGATTTGGGTAAGCCGGTAATACAATCCATAGAGATATCTTTCCAAATAGCAGGTGGAATCAGAAGTGGTTGTAGTGTGCCTAGAGATTTGACTTTTTCTCCCTTGTTGCGTTGACACACCTCACATTCAATGACAAAATTACGGATGTCCCGTTTCATGCCATCCTAGAAAAAAGAACGTTTGACCCTGTCATATGTTTTGGTGAACCCTGAGTGCCCCATTGTGGGTGTAGCATGAAGCTTAGAAAGTACCGTGGATTTAATCTTTGATTGTTTACTTAAATATAAACAAACTTTGTATCGAAGCTCATCCTAGAGACAAGAGTACCCTGGGGGAGCCAAAGCCTTGGTCTGTAATTGATGGATCAGATGTGAACTTTTGGGATCTTGAAGCCATTCCTGGCACACAACTTGGAGCCAATCAGGTACAATGAAGGAAAGAGAAAAAAGTAATCCTTCTTCTTCATATTTTTGGGACAATGCATCTGCCACTACATTGTCTTTTCCCTTCTTGAAAATGATCTCATAATCATATCCAAATAGCTTAGCAACCCATTTTTGTTCCTTCAGGGAGGAAATGCATTGTTCTAGAAAGTACTTGAGGATTTGATGGTCAGTCTTAATTTGGAAGCATTTCCCCAAGAGATAAGGGTGCCATAGATCAATGACATGCATAATAGCCAACATTTCCTTTTCATAAATGGGTTTGCCCAGATTCATTTCAGACAGTTGCTTGCTAGTGAAGGCCAAAGGTCAACCCTCTTGCATAAGGACAACACCGATTCCTTTCCCTAAGGCATCAAATTCCAACACAAAGGTCTTTGTGAAATCAGGAAGGCCCATAACCAGAGTGGTGCACATGGCCGTCTTAAAGGTTTGAAAAGCTTGATAAGTGGCTGGAGTCCAAGTGAAAGAGTTATTTTTGAGGAGAGCAGTGAGAGGTGATGCAATCTTTCCATAGTTCCTAACAAACTTGTGATAATACCCTGTTAAGCCCAGAAATCCACACAAGATTTTGAGAGTCTTTGGGTGCAGCTAGTCTTTCATAGCTTCAATCTTTTTCAGATCCACCCTAAATCCATCCTTGCCAACCAGATGACCCAAGTATTCTACTTCGGAGGTACCAAAAGCACATTTAGACTGTTTCAGGAAAAGTTGGTGCTAAGAGAGGAGATGGAGAACTTGATCCACATGAGTAAGATGGTCTATCTAGGTTTTTCTGTAGATGAATATATCATCAAAGAAAACTAAGACAAAATGACGGAGAAAGGGACAGAAGAAAGGATTCATGAGGCTTTGGAAGGTGTAGGGGGCATTACATAAGCCAAAGGGCATGACCAAAAACTCATAGTGGCCCTCATGAGTGCGAAAGGTCCTCTTGGGAATGTCTGCCTCTTTCATACATATCTGGTGATAGCCCGAGCAAAGATGAAGTTTAGTAAAGAATTGGGTGCCACTCAATTCATCGAGGAGGTCATCAATGACATGAATGGGAAATTTGTCTTTAATGGTCAGTTTGTTGAGGGCACGAAAGTTAGGACACATTCTCCAAGAACCTTCTTTCTTCAGGACCGTGACTATAGTAGAAGAGTAAGGGCTCGTACTAGGGTGGATAACGCCTGCATTAAGGAGTTCCTGGACCATTTTCTCAATTTCATTTTTTTGTGAAAAGGGGTGGCGATATGGATGGATATTGGGAGGAAGGCTTCTGGGTACAAGGGAAATGTAATGATCATGAACACTGTGGGAAGGAGGGAGTCCTTGGGGAGTGAAAAATACCATTTGATGTTTCGAAAGGAGGGCTTGGAGGTCATGTGACACCGAGGGTGTCTTTGTTGCTTTTATGGCATGGATTTGGGCAATGACACGAGAATGAAATTTTTTGAGCAGCTTTTCCATGCGATGGGAACTAATGACCTCAGGTGAACCAACAGTGATGGCTTGGAATTTATATTGGTGGCCTTCCTGTTTGAATTGCATGGTTAATTCCTTAAAATCCATGAGAATGGGACCCAAATTTCTTAACCAGTCTGCACCCAACACAATGTCACAACAACCCATGTCGATAGCAAACATATGGGATTTTAGGTGGTAGTCACCGATTTGGAGACACACATTTTTACAATGCCCTCCACATTTCATGGAACCACCATTGGCAATCATGATTTCAAAATTGTTGACAACATGGATGTAGTAATGAGTTTCTTGGGTAATGCAGTGATGAATAAAATTATGGGTGCTTCGACTATCAACCAGAATCATGACCTTCCGATTCTTGATGTAACTGATTAACTTGAGGGTTTGGGGAGCAGAGAATCCAATGAGAGAATTGAGGGAAATGACAGGTTCTACTTTGGGAGGGTCTGAGGGAGGGGTTATGTCATTGATTTCAAGTGACTCCGACACAAGGGGAGTTTCAACATCCTCTTCCAAAATATCCTCAGAAATGACCATAAAAAGATTTTGTTCCTTGCACTTGTGGCCCAGGAAATATTTGTCATCACAATTATAATAAAGGCCTTTGAGTTGGCGTTCAACCATTTCATCCCTGGTCAATTTTTGGATTTTTAATGGGGTGGAGGGAGTAGTGGGAGTGATGGGTTTAGGGCGAGGGATAAAGGAGGGTTTTCAGTTTTGAGAGGATACAACCTATTGTGCTTCTTTAGCTCTTTTAGTATCCTCCACCCAACTCGACGGTTGATCCATGAGGACATGGGCCCGAATCTCCTCCTTGAGGCCATTGATAAAACACTCGGTAAAGAAAGAATCAGTCATGCCCCCTGTTCAAAAAGACATGTGCTCAAAGGCAACTATGAAGTCTTCTACTATTCCAGATTGTTTCAACTTTTTCAAATGGCCCAAATGGTTGGTGTCCATGTCAAAGCATTCATAAAGCTCAGTCACAAATTGGGTCCAAGCAATATACCCTTGACGAGAAGTTTTTCTCCATTTCCACCATTGCCAACGTTCTTGATCTAG